>ML874119.1:0-12491 GCA_009831015.1 Picea engelmannii | reverse complement strand
GTGGGGTAAAAGGAGGTTTCCCCCTCGAAGAGGCTTATTATCTGAAATTATCTCTTTTTCAAGGCATTGAGTACTTTTTATGATGTTTTTCTATGCTATATTGATGTTTGGTTCTTAACATATGACCATAAGTGTTTCACTGCTTTAAAAACTGTATATGCATGTTGATATATTGTTGGGTAGTTAAGCTCTTCTCCTTTGAAAGATGAGCTCATGAAGGAAATGGGTATCTCATCATTTTCAACATTCTTATGCATTAACACAATAGCATAAGATCAGTCAGAAGCAAAGGTATAAAGAGTGAAATCCTAAGAAAAATCGGGACTCATCAAGGAAGGGACTTATATTATTGCTTTTCTAATTGAATCAAAGGCCTGACTTTCTTGTTGTCCCCAATGGTACAAAACATCCTTTTTAATTAAATTATGTAATGGTCTTACCATTTCTGAGAAGCTTGGAACAAATCTCCTGACGAAATAAATTTTTCCCAAAAAGGACTGCATCACTTTTTTAGAAGAAGGAGGTGGAAGCTTGGAAATAGATTAGGTTCTTTCAGGGTCAATAATCATTCCATCCTTAGATACTATAAACAAAAGCAATTTACCTTTCTCTGCTGCAACACTAATTTCTTAGGGTTGAGGGATATGCCGAACTTGTGACATCATTCCAGGACAGCCCTGAGGTGAGACAAGTGATCTTTCTTATTTTTAGAGAATACGGTGACATCATCAATGTAGACCATGACCGACTGGTTAATGATTCCATGGAAAGTAATATCCATTGCTCTATGAAAAGTGGCACCGATGTTTATCGGTCCAAAAGGTATTTTCTTGTAGGCATAAGTGCCCCATGCAGTGCGAAAGGTGGTTTTGAGATGCTCTAAGGGAGGCATGAGGACCTGGTTGTATCCCGAAAATCCATCTAGTAAAAATAGTCTTTTGGAACCAGAAACCTAATGTATAATTTGTTCCATTGGAGGAATAGGGTAGTTATCTTTGTCATATGCTCGGTTTAAATTCTGGAAATCGACAGAAAGTCGAATTTCACAACTTTTCTTCCTTACAAGGACTAGATTAGACACCCATTGTGTGTGCCTTACCGGGAAAATGATCTTTGCAGTTAGTAATTTGTTTAGTTCCTTTTTTATGGTGGGTTCGAATTTAGGGTGCATCTTCCTCAATTTCTGCTGAAAAGGCTGAGTCTATGGTTTCATAGGGATAATATGTTGTATAATGTTAGGATCAAATGTTTTCAGGTCATCATACATCCAAGAAAAAACCTCTTTAAATTATTTAAACAATTTTATAAAAGCAGATCATTTTTGCTCGGAACATCCTATTCCGAGATTAATATTTTGAGGATTTTCCTTTGTTCCTAAATTAATCGTCTCATAAATCAAAGAATAATTGTTCGTATTACAATTAACGGTCCCTGTAAATTTATCATGCAAGTCATAAAATTTCTCTAGTCTTACAACAGATCTCGAGATAGAGTTTACCAGATCAGATGTCGATTAAGGGGATCTAGGATCTGATATTACCGTGAAGTTTCATAGGTGTTCATCGTGAGTGCCTTCATCAATGATTGCACCTTGGAAGGTATCTTCCATATGCACAAAGTTGATAATTTGTTGGTTATCGTCGAATACTCTCCAATTTGTAATGTTATCCAGGATCGATGGTCTGAAAAACAATTCAATTGAAAACGCATTTGGGGAAAGACCTTCAACGGGTAATAGTTTATAAGCAACATTGGCCAATACATCAGCTTCCGAATTACCTAATCTAGGAATGGAATTTATGTTAAATGCTGAAAAGTTTTGCATTAAACTCCATACCTCGGTTTGGTATCTTTTTAGATGTGGTGATAAGCAATGTATGACGTTTCTTACCTGCCTAACCACAATTTATGAATCACAAAATACCATCAAATTTCATACGCCCATATCCAAATCTTTCCTAAGTCCTTGTAGAAGTGCTTTGTACTCGATGGTGTAATTAGTGCACTCAAACTCTAGTCAGCAAGGAATAAAAGTCTTATTACCTATAGGATTGATGAGCACACAACCTGCACCTAACGTCTGAGTATAGGTCATAACTTCTTATTGTTTCCTAGGATCAATATTAGGAGAAATTTTGGTCATGAAATTACCAAAAAAGGTGTTCATTCCCTGCATTTGAAATGAATTAGTATATGCAGTGAAAGGTTCATTTGCATCATTTAGATCCGTTACAGTATGCTTAATATAAAGTTCTTTGTTTATCCTGATTTTGTTGGGTTGTCCATTTTCAGGTAGCCACAAATGAGACCAATCTGTGGCAAAGTAACCATGCAGTTGTTATGACTAGTCCCTGCTTAAAAACAAATCGTAAAATTTAGGGATATCAACAATGATAATGTCAATTATCTGATGAACCTTAGGATTGGAAGATAATTTAACCAAAAAATTCTTAAGCTCACCAATTACCTTAACGTTTGTTCGATCTAGTTGGATGATCTTGAGATCAGAAGGTTTAACTTCTGCATTAATTTTTGACAAACAGATAGAGGCATCATGTTTGACGATGCACCAGAATAGACCATGAAATTATGTACATTCCTATTGAAAATTTCAAAGGTTAACAAAAAAGGAGGGACATTTTTCCGAGTGTTAACAACAAAATTCTGTTGATTTTTAGATGTTGTCCCTAAAATCGTTTTATCTACATTTGCTGGAGTTTTTCCTGCTAAATCCATTTTATCTGGAAGTTCAGATGTTGTTTCACTTGGGATTTTTTTGGCAGTATTTGAATCTTTTTCTTATGATTTCTTGCTGCTGGGATCGTTGCTTTTATTGTTTTTAGCAATACTTTGAAGCATTTTCTGCAAAATAAGGGGAAATTTCAGCATCTTGAGAACATAAATATTAGCTCTCAGGTTTTTTAGATCTTCAATCAAATCTTATTCTAAAACTGGAGATGCTAATCTCTATTTAATTTCATCTTGATTTGACTGTTTTGGAAACACAGTTTTACCGACTTCAGAAGGGGGTTTGTTTTGCGTTTTGCTTCTCTTGTTGTAGGGGTGAACAATTTCAAAATTTTATTGGAAGATATTGTCCGAGAAGTGACTGAAGATAGTAGGAGATGATTCCTCTTCTTCTAGTTCTTCTTCCTCAACTACGTCTTTAGAATTTTTGGGAGGGGAAAAGGCATAATTATCATGTGCTTCTAAGATGGTTTGCAAAGCATACTGTAAAATTTCGAAATTTAGACCTTCAGTGGTCGGGTTTGGCCGGTTGGGAAGAAAAGGTTTTCTGAAAGAAGGTTTAAAACTTCCTTTGCTTGTTGATGCCTCCTCGACTGATCTCTTCAATTTGACGACCTGATTGGACAGTTTTTGGAAAGATTTCTGCAAGCTTTCTAAGTATAAAGTTTCCGGTTGATTTTTAGTTGGAGGAGGCCTAGTAAGGATCTCTATTTTCTTTTTAGAGGATGGAGTTGTTTTAGCTTCACTACTAAGATTATCTTTCAGGATCAAAATATCCTTTTCAATTTGTCTTGCCTCCTCAAAGGATTCAAGCAATGTGTTCTTTCTATACCTTTTCACCCATATAACTATATTATTGTGCAAGGCTTTAGCATAATATGCAACGATTAAACTTTCAACGAGCATTGAATCTGCAGGGATTTTATTCTTTAAAGTAAGAAATCTTTGGTTAAAATATTTCACTTTTTTCTTATGATTCATTTTTAAGCTACAAAGTTCCATAATCAAGACTTCCAAAGATTTATCATCTCCGAATTTTTCCAAGAAACAAGTTTCAAACTTGTCCCAAGTGACAATGGTTTGGGGATGTTGAGCGAAATACCATGTGGAGGCATTTTCCTCAAAATTATAAGGGAATAATCTGCATACTACATCCTCGTTTTCAACACTCGGGAGTCTAATGGGAAACATAAATTTTTTGATATGATCCTCAACAGACTACTTTGAGTCTAGATCAAATTTGGGTAGCCATTTCTCCAGATGTTTCAGTAACAGGTGTTGGGGTCCGAGTATAACCATGGCATCTTGATCGAGACAAGGTCTGGAAAGATTGTTTTGATTTTCCATGGGATTTGGTGGTGTAGAAGGCTGAGATGGTTCTGATGAAGAACTGCCTTCATCTGAAGATTCTTCCCCTGAGGAGTATGGAGACGAACTAGGTGGGGAAGGTGGGATACCAAATCCTCCGGTTCCAAGGGTAGGTGTTTCGATATGATTAGTAGTATTATCACCTAAAGGGTTTTGTTAAGAACTAAATACTGAATACAAAAACACCACAACAGATATACAAGAACAATATGCAAAATCTCATTTATTACTATCAAACCCTTGAGGTAGGGAAACACTGTACAATGGATCCTATTATGGAAGGGATCCTCTCCTATTCACTTGCCTCTTCGAGGGGGCATCCTCCTATTGAGATACAACTCAGAATACAATATTTCTCTTCATATCCCCTTACATTGCTTGAACCTCTTTATATAGTGCTACCATCACCTAAGAACATTCTAGAAGAGGAATCTTCTAGAAGTAGAACCTTCTAGGAAGTCCTCTTACATTTATTATATCTAACTACCATAGTGGTCCTTATTTAATAATATAGTGGGCGTAGTCCACCTTACATTGAATGGCCTCCAATATTATCACTATGGGCCCTCTGGGACCCCACTACTATCTCTCTAGCTACCTAACATTCCATCCCCCTTATGAACGCATTGTCCTCAATGCTTGATGTACAACCATATACCAATTGTTAAGAACCAAATATGGAATACAAAAACACCACAACAGATATAAAGGAACAATATGAAAAATCTCATTTATTACTATCAAACCCTTGAGGTAGGTAAACACCATACAATGGATCCTATGATGGAAGGGATCCTCTCCTGTTCACTTGCCTCTTCGAGGGGGAATCCTTCTAATGAGATACAACTCACAATACAATATTTCTCTTCATATCCCCTTACATGGATTGAACCTCTTTATATAGTGCTACCATCACCTAAGAACATACTAGAGGAGGAATCTTCTAGAAGTAGAACCTTCTAAGAAGTCCTCTTACATTTATTATATCTAACTACACATTTATTATATCTAACTACAATAGTGGGCCTTATTTAATAATATAGTGGACCTAGTCCACCTTACATTGAATGGCCTCCACTATTATCACTATGGTCCCTCTGGGCCCCCACTACTACCTCTCTAGCTACCTAACATTTTTGGAGTAGACCAGTTCCTTGAAGTTGTTCTCGGATATCCGAGAAGTCTATGGGTTGATTAAGTTGCCTACAAGGTTGTCTAATATAGGCTAAGGCACTATGCATTCTTATGAGTGACTGATGAACAATTTCTTGGATCTCGACCCCTTGAGGAACTGGTGTCACCGGTTCAACGGGAATCTCAGGGTTATCATTTGAGGTAGTTGTTGTTTCAAGTGTAACGTTGTTGTCTATGCAACTATGTCTTACGACAGGGGAGAGAGTGTGTGGGGGAGGATTCTTGCGACCTCCACATGAAATCAATTGAATTCAGGCCCTCCTTCTAGCACCATTTGTTGATGGGCGTATCTAACACACCATCAATTGGAAGGATAGATCCAGTCCGGGGTTGTCTAATTAACCGAATCCGTTTGGTGTGATCTATCCTGACGGGTTTAATGGCTTCGTTATCCAAGTAAGGTCATAAAATAATGAAAGAAAATAAACTACCCTAAAGATATAACTATAATACTATGTATACGAATCTAATTATTTACAAATGCTAAAGAAAAACATAAATATTAACATGTGATTATGAACAAGATATTTACAATTTGCAAGTTTTGGTGGATGTCTTGCGAAATCAATGTTTTTGTAATTGTTTACAAAGTAGATAAAGAAAGCACATATTTTTTCTTTATTTTCTATTTAATAATTTAAAATCTAAGAACTCAAAATATACTAATAAAACATAATCTGAAACAAGAACAGAGTAATAGTCAGATCCAATTTAAACTGTCTTATTTCACTAATGAATAAAATAGCATAAATTGAACGCGAATAAAACTAACCTGAGATTAGTCTCAAATTGTGTGTATATCCTTGTACAGTTCAAACTTCCATCTTTTTTTCCTGTGAGAGAAATCTATAACAGGCTTGTGCTAACATCTCTAGAATAAACTCAAGGCATTTTTTGGGAGCAAGGATATAAACACAGGGTGATAAACATATAATCTAGTGACCTTGTAACGATGAATGTTTACAGTAAAATAAATTTTAATGTGAAACATTCATATGATACATCAACTTAACATCAAGCATAAATCGATGATATTAAAGTGAAATGACGATCACAGATATAATATATGAAACAACAAATTATAGAAAAAATTTAAAGCGCTGAATAAAATGAAACATTACATGCTAATGAGACTAAAGTTGTGTAACATGTTAATATTCCATAATATAAGATGCAAAACATAGATGAAAAAGTGTCACGCTGGTCTAAAGCCGAAATGTGAAGTTTTCCATAAAGTCTTGAGGAATTACATGTCCATAATGCATTCCAAAAAAGATCCCCTCACTAACAAAAGTGAATAGTATATAAAGCAATCAAGGCTCTAAATACTCATATCTCACAGGATGGAGTTGAATCTCCCAAAATCAAGTAATATTGCAAAATTAGTGGATTGGAAACCACTCATAACAGAGTTGGTTTATTCAAAAAATAAACCAAAGTTTTTATAAAACATAAGGAAGGAGAAACTACTAATCATTTAAGCCTATAATTGAAAATATTTCCTCCAAGTAATCAACAACAAAATCTCCCATTTCCTGAGAATAACAAACTAATTTGATAAATTAGATAAACAATTTCTAATAACTCATTTTTATTAAAAGAGACTTGGCTACAAAATCGAAGATTATGTAGCCAGTGTTTATTTTAGTAAATGAAATCACAATTCAAAACTACTTATTTCAAAATAGATAAAAAAAAATCAAACGAAATCACAACAAAACGTTTTACCATTAAAAATCTGCCAAAGAGGGATCAGACAGTTCATAGTTTATAATTGCCTTGACACTGGTCGTATTCTTAATGACTATGTTTCTAGATCTCTTGATACGTTTAATCTCCCTCTCTGCATGTGCCTTGAGATGAGGGTTTTCTTGCTTAAACAGATCATTCTAAGCAGTTAAAGATTTGATCTGGCCCTATAAGAGAGGAACGTCGGTATAGTAACGCTCAACCCAATTGAGACAACCATCACAGTGTATAGGGGAGATGGAAGATCAACGAGGGACACAATCAACCAAGGGGCTTCAGTCTTATCTATTGTTTTCTTCAGGTATTGCCTAATACCGAAGAATCCTTCTTTACCATTAACGCATGGTGGTATATTTGTCATGAAATCATACGGTTCAGTATGAATGATAACCTCCCTCCTAGGACCTTGAAATTTTGGATCTTCCCGAACTAGAAAATCCTTTATCTCAGGATCTGAGCCCTCATAGATCTCGATCGGATCGATTGAGCTAAGATGAGTATCAGTTTGGTTCCTTAGTTTCCTATAGATTAGGTGAGCGACCTTCTTGTTCTTGAAACCCAAATCTGTGCACTGTCATTTTGTTCCTTTACAAAATTTCATGGCAACAAACTTAACAATAACATTCAGGCTAGCATCACCCACAGGCACAAGAGGATTATTTCCCTTCAATTCATCATTCACTTGCTCTGGAAATCTTGCAGGTGAAAACTCACACGGTAATCCTTTATCCAGTTATCAGTAAACTTTGGTTCATTAATTGAACTACCGAAATGGTCTTCAACCACCAATTGATTTGCATTAGGGCTTTCAATTAAACAAGGGTTTGTCAGAGGATCATCCTGGGCGAATCCATTTCTCATCAAAAAGGTCTCCCAACTGTCACGTATGGTCGACAGATGATACATCAACAAGATTTTAACCAATTCATGGTGGAACAGGCTCGAATTGGTACCCTGTCGTTTGTAACGCTTGGACATCTTATAGAGACTCATCAATAAGTAAAATGGCATATATAAGTTGAAACCTATGAAGTTCAAGAGAAAACGGATATGGTAGAGAAAGACCAGTCTGTATCGACCTTCGCAAGTAACAAAATGTTTCAGAATTAACAATAAACTATGCCATCTAGGTTTTAACAGAGCGATAGGAATACCTTTTACACAACTATTGGTTTTTCGGGAGGTCATAAACAAATTCCATGGGACTTCTTCTATATTGGTGTTTTTAAACCATCTTTCTCCCTTTGATTGGAGCCCTACATTTCTTTGCTGATGAAACATTCTGTCAATTCTAATTGTATGTCTCCAATCTTAGCTTTGAACCCATCAACGGTTTGTGTGAAGGCTTCTTCTACCTGAAGATTATAACCCTCGAAGTTTTTGAGGAATACATCCCAACCATGCCCCTTTAGGTCATCAATAGCATAATCATGGGATAATAAGGCTTGGCATCTATTCGTCTCTATGTGAATGACGAGTGGCATGATCATTGTAACGAGGATGAAAAAAAGATCACTCGAAATAGTTTTAGGTTCCAATCGTATGAGCAACAGAAACAAATCTTAATGGAGTGTGGAAACACAAAAATAGTAGAGCCTGTGGGTTATCATAACTTGGATAGTGATAACGAAAACTAGAGGGTTCATTGTATTCCTTACCATCTCTTACGATGAGTGCCAAAACTGCAGAGTACAAAACCCTATGCAGATAATGAATAGCTTCATTAATTTTTTGAGACAACAAGGTAAGGTGAGAACGCAAGTACAATATGTATGTACTCATTAGTATGAATGTTGATACGACCATTGAATTCATGAGAAGAATATCAAAAATTAACCAAGGCTCTTCATGTATCAAAATAATTCGAGAATTAATTATCTAACCATTTAATTCATACGGACCAAATCAAAACAAAAAATCGATAATGGATTAAGCAACCATTTCATAATATTTGAAATTCAATTACATATGGATGACTTTTTAAAAGATATTTCTAAGACAAAAAATTATTAAACCAAGCCAATTTTTATGTTTAATTCATGCTTACAGTCATGAATTAAACATAAAACAAACAAAAATGCAAGCAATAAAGAATTAAATAAGGTAAGCTTTAATCCAACAATCATTTCGAAACTCAGAAAAATGTTTACAAATTCGAGGTGATGGCAGCTACGGAAAAGTGTAATCTCCTTTGATCGTGTTAAATATCAAAATCATGTGTGGCTTCCAACAAGACCATGTTTCAGAAATTTCATTATCAAAAATCATTTTCATTATAGTGATTATTGAGTAATTCTATAGTCCTTTGCATTAGTTATATACACACAGCCCAACTAGCCATGTGTTCTGTAGGTGTGCATTCCATAGGTGATATTCACAGTTTCAATACCATTTATCGATATAGATTGTTCGTCGGTTAATATTCTGGAAAAAGATGATTTCCATGTCATATTTTTGAAATTTGGCAAGAGAGTTTACCTACGAATGTTCTTCAAATTTTGCCTGAAGTAATATTGTTGCTTGAAGATGTGGTACATATAAAACTAGTTGTTTATTTTCTTATATGTTATGCTTGTGTTTTTTTCAATAGACTTTGCTATATGTGAAAGGCATGAATAATACATTATGGAAGTCCAATTGGCTTATGGCAAATTGCAATAGGCATATTTACTAAAATTATTTTTCCATGCCTGAATGACAAATAGAAACGATGAACCAGGAAATAGGAAAGCCCAACATTCACTTGTCACTGCTCACGAATAACCTTAGTTTCATTGCAAATATAATAAAATCAACATACAATAAATCACTCCCTTATCGTGTAAATTAGGTGGATTGAGAGAAATATTGGTGCGCAACGATTGCAAATGCAAAGTTCGTCGACCAAAAATTTCTCACTTTTTTGCATAGTTTAACATTGTTATGAGCGATCATTTTTTTTGTCTGTCTTATTATTGGTCCTTCAAAACAAGATCTTATTGTCGCGCTAGTGGTGGAAATTTAATAAGAAATTTAATTATGTAGCTGTGACAAATGGTTGGAATGAGTACATGGATGGGTGCATGTAGGGTAATTTAATACGAAATTCAATTATGCAGTTGTAGCGGATGGTTGGAATGGGTGCATGTACGAGTGAAAAATGGGTGCAAGTATGGGTGTAGAATGGGTGGATGTATGATTCTCGAATTTTTGATGTGTCGATATTGAATGGGTTCATTTTATTACTAAGTGTTCATTGTGTTGAAGATGTATAATTAAATTTTAATAAATTAATAATCAACTTTTATTAAATTAATAAATAATTATTAATCTTTTAATTATTTGTATAGGACTATATTAAAAAAAAATCAAAATTGTTTTTACACTAAATAACATACATCATTATCAATTACTATGTTATAAACTTTAGCCATAATTGCTATCATTTAATCCCATTTCAATCACCTACAAAAATAATTACATCATTTTTTATGTATTTTATTTACCAAGTGTTTCTATGCGGGTATAAACCTATGCAGAGGTGAGAAGATATATCTATGTGGACTATATGTTTATGCTAAATATACATAATTATATTTTATTAAATTAATAATTAACTTTTATTTTTAATATACGTATATAGGTAAAAAAACATTTTGTTAACAATATGCCTATGCAATTCAATATTCTACTATTGATCACAATAATAACTATTAGACTAAATATTGATTGTGCGGGGATATACCTGTGCATAGGTGTAGAAGCTATATGTGTGTGGACTATATGTCTGTGCTAAATATGTATAATTAACTTATTCAGTAGGGGCTACTAATTAACTTTTATTAAATTAATAAATAATTATTAATCTTTTAATTATTTTTATAAGACTAAATCATTTTAAAAATCATTTTTACACCAACTAACAGACATCACTATCAATAACTATGTTATAAAATTTAGCCATTGTTTATATCATTTATGCTCATTTCAATCACTTACAAAAACAACTACACCTTTTTTTTATGTATTTTATTTACTAAGTGTTCGTTGTGCGGGCATATACATGTGTGGATGTGAAGAATCTATATTTGTGTGGACTATATGTCTATGTTGAATATGTATAATTAACTTTTTCAGCAGGGACTAGTAATTAAATTTTATTAAATTAATAAATAATTATTAATATTTTAATTATTTATATATGACTATATTAAAAAAATGTAAATATCTGTGTGGACTATATGTTTGTGTTCACGGCAACAAATCCCTATGATTTTCTCCCTTTTCCTCTCCCAAAGATTGTTTTAGGGTGTTTTAGGGTATTTTTCTCCATTTTTTTTAAAATGTCGGCACTATTTCTGATTTTTTTGTGTCAATCAAAACATGTAGGTGCTAAATTAGGTGCTAATAGCACCTGAAATAGCATTGGATTTAGCATAAAAAGTAGCGCCGAATTTAGCACCAGATTTAGCGTCAGAAATAGTGTCAGCTTTAGCTTAGGGGTTAGGGGATTTACGAATTTTGTGTTAAGTGATTAGTGATTAACTAAGGCTGAGAGCTTAATGGTTTATGGATTAAGGATTAAAGCTTTAAGGATCAATGCATTAGGGATTAGGGGATTTAGGGCTTTGTCAAAACTCTCTTGAAATTTCATGGAACATCTTCCAACATGCCCATCACCAATATCATCCACCGATGCCACACGATGAGCAGTGAATGGGGCCAACGTTGAAAATTCTTCAAACTTTTCCTGTATGCGTTGAAATTTGACATGGTTATACTAGACACATGACTTGACAGTATGTGAGGGTTTCAAGACTCAAGGATTCTTGATGTCCCCATATAATATTTGATATCATCCATGTTTGCATTAACGTTCATCACACAGTCTCATTGTTATCATTCATCATTCAAATCTATGAATTTTTTGTCAAAACTCTCTTGAAATTTCATGGAACATATACCAACACGCTCATCACGAATGTCATCCACCAATGTAATCCGCAATGACATCCAAAGACATGTTGATTTCATCTTCTGTTATGTTTGAATCTATACCTGCATCTTCTATTTCATTTTGAATTTGTTCAGTAACCCATTCAAGTGTGCAATCTTTTCCCATTTCCCTTGCATATCAGTAGGAAATAGGGTATTCCTTGGGTTCGATCTCTTAAATTTTCTCCTTTCTTCTAACACTTCTTCTCTCTTTTTTTCATACAAATCAATCCATTTTTTCATAAATTCCATGTGGTACAGAATGAACTTGTTGAGTATAACACTTTCGTCTACACCTATTACATATCAACATGTTTAATTCAAACTCCAAAGGCCATTTTGTTAATTTTACAAATAAATTAAAGAGTAAATTAATGATTTCAATAAAAACAACCACAATGATAATGAGTTTACTTACTAATTTCTACTTAAACACCATTAGATTGTGGTTTTTCTCC
>WSFP011458608.1:0-19086 GCA_009831015.1 Picea engelmannii | reverse complement strand
GCCTAAGTCTTGTTGTAGAAGAGTATGTCATCTAGATACACCACTACAAAAGTATTGGTGAAAGGTTGTAGGATATTGTCCATCATCCTCATGAAATTTGTTGGGGCATTTGTCAAGCCAAAGGTCATGACCAGTCATTCAAAAAGACCTTCTTTTGACCTGAAGGATGTCTTCCATACATCTGTCTTTTCTATTGGGACCTAGTGGTAGCCAGAATTCATATCAATATTACTGAAGTATTTGGCACATGTGAGCGGATCAAGGTGGTCATTGATTCAAGGAATCGGATACTGGTTCTGGACTGTGATTTTATTCAGGGCTCGGGAATCAATGCAGAGTCACCAGGTCCCGTATTTCTTCTGCACCAGCACGATTAGGCTCGCACAAAGCGATGATTTGGGACGGATGTGCCCCTTGTGGAGAAATTCTTGGATCTGCCTCTTGATCTCCTCATTTTCTAACAGAGAGCAGCGGTATACTGGCCCATTGAGTAGTGGTTCTATGGGGGTCATATCAATGGGATTCTTGACCTGACAGTGCAGAGGTACCCTAGTAGGTGTGGAAAAGATATCTGATTATTCTTCCATGACCTTATCCACTTACTTCTATTGTTTGGAAAGATCGGTCACAGAGGCCCTAGATGTGGTTGCGATATTTTGCTCACTCTGAGAGAGAATCACAAAGAAGACAAATTTCTTGGTTTGAGAGATGATCTTCATGCATTTCTTGGCAAAGATCAAGGAAATAGCACTAGGTGGGACTGCCTCAGGTATCTTGTACAATTTCCTGTTCAAATTAATAATAACACTACAAGGCCTAGACTCATATACAACATGATGTTTCCATAAATAAGGTTGGCCCAAAAGAACATTACAAACTTCCAGAGGAGAAACATCACACAGTACCTTGTCTTTGAAGGGATTGATGTCGTATGACAGTCGACACTGTTGGTTGATGCAGAGATAGCTTCCTTGGCGGAGCCATCCAATGGTGTAGGGTTGTGGGTGTGGTGTTGTCGACAGAGCTAGCCACTTGATGACCTATGTTGAGATGAGGTTCTTCTGGATACCGCTATCAATGATGAAGTGCAGTGGGGTGCCTTTTACCCACATATATGAATGGAAAAGGTGCTCGCCTTCTTCTGTCTCGTTCGGTTCACCAGGCTGGAGCTTGGTGGTAGCAATAGTGGCATTGGGTTTCATGTCAATGATTTTTCTTCCCCTTTCTGGCTCTGAGTCATAGTCAGAACCTGCATCTGAGTCATAGGCTTTCACTTCGACCACCAGTGACTGCTTTGAGAAGCAATCAGCAGTGTTATGTCAAGGCTTCTTATGGAAGTTGCACCACTTCCTGGTATCTTTCTTTGTCTTTCTTATGTCCTTCTTTGCTTGCGGATTGGATTGGTTTTCCTGATACTGCCCATATTTTATTTTTCCTTTGTTCTATGGGTTGGGGCCACCCTTTCATGGATTTTTCTATGAGAGGTTCCCAGGCCCAAATTGCCTCATCTTTTGTTTGATCTTCTACTCAATTTTGATGGCATATCGATAGGCTGCACCCAAGGACGAGATGTCCAGAAATTTCATTTCGGTCTGGATGTATCTATGCATAGCACCATTATAATTGAGTAATAAATTTCTCTATGAATCCATGATACCCATATTGGTGTGCAAGGTATGGAAGATATTTTTGAACTCTGGCACTGCTTAGTCTCTTTCTTGCTTCAGTGTGGTCCATTTTGTATACAAGTCATCATAACTTCCGACAGGGTAGTATTGTTCCTTAATATCATCCCTGAAGGATTCCTAGGTGTCTGCAACTATAAATAATGAGGGTTCATCTATTTCCTTTTTCTCATAGAAAGTTTCCCACCAATATTTTACATGGGGAACGGATTTGAGGAGCGCAAAAGTAATATTCTCTCTATTCGAAAAGTTAAGGACAAAAAAATACCCTTCTAGTAGATTCAATCATTTTTCTACAGCATCTGCATCTATCTGACCTTCAAATATAGGAATATCAAAGTTGATTTTCACATTTAAAGGGGAGGTGCCTCCTCTCAAGTAACATGCATCGTTTGTCGGTAGCTATCGGAGGATCTGCGCAAAACTCTCCATCATCTCGTTCCTTTGTTGTGTGAGGGATTCCTCAAGCAACATTTTAAAAGCATATCCTGTCCCATCGTATTTATTTTATTCTACCATGGGATTTTTCTTGGGCATGTGAGAGATTTTGTCCTCAAGAGAAACAAGCTCGAGACCCAATTCTTTATACCCTGGCCTCGTTGGGGACATGCATTAAGAGTGACAAGGAGTAGACCACTCTAATACCATGGATCCAGATTTTATGAGAAGAACGAAATGAATATAGATTATTAAAATATGTTTAACATAGATAACAAAGATACAGTAAAACTGGTTTCTATTCAATAAGGAAATAAGGTGAAACTGTAAAATGTAGCAGAAAACAAGCTTGCTAGAATGGTGGCGGCTTATCTCTAAGAAGAGATGTGACGGTTGCACTCATTCACAAGAAGATGGTTACAATGAGGCTCTGAAGGACTTTTTACAATAAACATGAATGCCAAAACCATAGACATCCAAAAACCTAACCCTAGGAGATAAAGCGCCAAAATTCATGTGGGCCCCGTTAGGGTAAGCTAGTACATCAACTTCCTGGGGTCGTAGCTTTTGCATACGATCTCTATTTTAGGTGCATGATAGCCCATTGGAAAGGTCTATCTGAGGAATAAACATCTTGTCCTCATAATCTAACTTCGTTAATAGTTTGATTGTGGTGATCCCTAAAAATGTTGTTTAGGGCCTCAAAATGGCCTCGAAAGTCCCGGACCTGAAAACTAGGAAAAAACTGCCAAACTAGAAAACTGCCAAAATTAACTAGTTGGAATAGGTGGGAGGCCACCGAAATCCATCAGGATCAAACAGAGAGAATAGGAGAGCACATGCAACTCTCTCATTCTGGGAGAAATAACCAGGAAGCTTTCTCTAGGTGCAAGAAATAGATGGTGGCATTTTTTGTCCAAGCTGATAAACGGGGTTGCAAAGAAGATTGCAGACCGCCTTKCTTGGTGAAAAGAAAACCATTTTACAAGTTTTCATGGGAAGAGGAGATTAACCTCCGCCCCCGACTATCATTGAACAAGAAGAAGGAGTCTCTCTCATAGCATCATGGTTTAGCTAGGGGGTGGCCAGTGGTAAATCTGATCAGAAGGGGTTGTGCCTACGGTTGGGTGGAAACTGGCACCCCTCTCGGCAGTTGCTTCACAAATCCTAGTTTCTTGATAAGTATTTTTATTCTTTGTATATTAAAATCAAAATTATGGTTTAATGTATACATCTATGACAAAACGTTTGTATTGTAAGATTAAAGAAGGAATGTTTATGGTGTTTCCATGAACCCATGATTTTGAATGGTTTTCTATTTACCTTTTCTTAGAAGTAGGAGATCTGTTAGACATGGATCTGTAAACAGATCCAAGGATAAGGTAAAGTATTTTTATTGGTTTGAAAACCCTTAAGGGAATTCCCCACGAATTGACCTTGTAATGCTAAGAGTTGGGGTAGCTTTAGTTGAAATACTTCAGTAATGTCAGTCCCTCAAACTTACCTTCACATGATTACTAAATCCGGGCTATGTGGAGGGAAGGTGCCTCTTTCAAACCATTAGCTTGTGTGACCAGGGGTTCATGCCCACGACTCTAACCAAATAATGGATAAGGTTAAAGTGTGTAGCCTCAAGGCTTTCCAGAAAATCCCATATGACCGAGACCTTGGAACCCTTTGCTAAGTCCAAAAGGAGCTAAGCTCTTTTGGCTTAGAAACTCTGGGCATTTGGAACTATGAAATGTTATGACCTTACAACCATAAAAACCCCCGAATTCCAGAGTTGCGAAGTGATGTGAGTCATAGATCTGAGGGTATTCAGAAGCCTCCCTGACCATTGGATCTACATTGTGGTCAGTTCGGCATTGACCGCTTAAGGAGAACGGAGGTGTCATAATCATCAAAACCCCTGAATGTCGGAGTAGTGAATCAATGTGAGTCGTGGATCTAATGATCCTTCATGACCCATCTCTGTCGTTCGGTCAACTAGCGAAAGGATGGTGTAAAACACTATGGTGAAGCCCTACTCCAATAGATTCAACATGGTTATGAACAAAGATGTTGCCAAAGTGTCGAAGTCCGGAGTGATGTGGTTTGTTGATGTCACCAAGGGTGACATAGACCCATAGTAGGGGTGCCACATGTCACCCCAATTCATGACTTTCATAGATATTAGGGTTCAAATCGAACTTGACATGTGTCACCAGTTGAATGGGCCATGTGTCTCCCATATCCCCTACCAAATGTCATCCATTGGACCTACATCGTGGTCAGTCCAGCGTTGACCACTTCAGGAGTAAAACGAAAACTACATGGACAAACTCATGAACGTCGAAGTTGGGAAGTGAAGAGGACCATCAATATGAAGAAGCTCCAGGACTCATCATTACCGTTTGATCCAAACCATGGTCAGCTCGGCGTTGACCACTCAGGGAGAAACAAGGAATCAACACTGCGGATCCCCTGAATGCCCAAGTTGAGAAGCAATGGAGGTTGTAGATTTATAGATCCATGTGGACACGTCTCGACCGTGAAGATATAAAGGGCGTTGGAAGGTTTTTAGTCTAAAAGGATGTGACACGCTGACGTCACCCAAGGTGACATGGACCCACGTTCAACATGCTATGTGTCACCTTGAATTTCAGTTTTCACAGGCCCTATAAACCTATTAGAATTTGACATGTGTCACCCACTAATGAGGCCACGTGTCACCTCTGCCCTATGTCGTGTTTCATTCTCCTAGTGCATGAGCGTTTGGTCAAAATATGGTGGAGTTCTTGAGACTCCGGGTGTTTGGGACTTCGGGAAGATTGGGAGGTTGGAACATTGGGCTTAAATCGGCCAAAGGCTCAGACCCACCTATCCATACCTCTGCTTTCAATTCGTCTCCACATGTAAGTGGGGACCCTTCGGGAGTCTAGGAATTCGATACTCCAAAGGATTGGAGTGGTGATCCCAGTTGAGTTGAAATGGGTTGAAGGCCGAATCCAAGTTGCAATATTTTGGGATCCTTCGGGAAGTTTAGGATTTTGTGACTCCGGAGGATAGGCGCGTAGAGGGAAAAAGGGGCGCTCTGCGCCGAAGTCTGAATTTTCCATAAGATTATGTGTTACTTGAAGGGGAAGGTGGTTGACACCACATCTATGCCACATAGGAAGATAAGTGGCAAGGAGTCACATGGACCTGAAGTGGCTTGAGGTGGATATGATATGAACCTAGAAACTTTAAGGGGCCATGAATTTTGATCCAGGGCTCAGTTTTGATCATGAAGATAGTCGTTGGAAATCTCTTGATGAGAAGAAGATGATGGTGTCATTAAGAAGAGATTTAGAGATGTTTGAGAGAAATAAAATTTTCAACGCCCCATCCCTTAAAAAGATCACTAAGGGATTGGGTGTGTTACAAATTGGTATAAGAGAGGGCAACAACACTTGGCCTTCTTGGGCTCATGAACGATTTTCTTAAAATATTATTAGAGAACTTTTAAGGGTAACACCCTACCTTACCCCTTTCATAAGAGACCTATTTAACCACTACTGGTGAGAGGAATGAGACTTTCTGTTGTTGTTGTATGTTTCGAAAGTCTAAATTGTCTTATTTGTATTTCATAAACTAGTAAGATAATTAATTAACAAAAAATGTTTTATCAACACTCAAGCGATCAGTGGACAGCAGGAAAACTACAACGTGCAGGTTGGTGACACCATATGAACTGAGGGAAATCTCCCACAATAGAGAGGAAGAATATGATGACACGAGTGTGGTGGAAACCCCTCCATATTTGCTTGAAACCATAAAAATCCTTATGGTAGAATTACAAAGTTGTAAGGCTAACAATGAAAGGCTAATAAAAGAACCAGAAAAGCAAATTGAAATTAACACATTCCTACTACAAATCTTATCAAATATACAAAGGAAGTTGCAACATGGACCAGCGGTCGGTCATGTGGACAGACAACATACAAAGAAGACCCAAAGTCCACCTGAGATATAGAAGCATGGTCTTGAAAGTGGCCACACAAGGAGGAGCACCTCAAAGAAGGCCCAACATGGAACCAAGAGACACTTAATGGAAGAATACTCCAGTGAGGAAACTGATAACTCCAAGGGATCTTCTAGTAGAAAAACTAGTTCACATTTCCAGAGGAAAAGAAAGAAGAGGAAACATTCCAAGAGCCATGACCCTGAATAATTTAAGAAATCCAAACCACCCATTTTCGATGGAGAAATTAAGAATGGGGAGGAAGAAAAAGTCTCGCTACTAGGCTTAAAGAAGTACTTTAGAGTCCATGAATACTTTGAAAACTTAAACGCTCAAATAAACATTTTCAACCTAGATCGAAAGGCCTCCATTTGGTGGGAGGACCTTAGGAATGTGAAAGGAATCCATGAGAAGGATTTTTCATGGAAACAATTTGAGAAATACTTCCAGAAGAAGTATTTTTCAGATAAATACTTTGATGGGAAGACCAAGGAGTTCTATGAACTCAAGATAGGAAAACTCACCATAGATGAATATATCAACAAATTTCTTGAGTTGAAGAGCTATGTGCCCTACATAAATGATGAAAAGGTAAAGCCACAATGATTCATTAGTGGATTGTCTCAGTCCTACTGGGACATAATTGAATTTCATGAGCCAAAGACCTTAGAAGATACTATTCGGAAGGAAAGGTATTGTTATGAGCAATTCAAGAATAAGACAGAACCTCATAAGGACTGGAAGGAGAATAGTAATTTGGGATTCAAGAAGAAGGGGTTTAAATCCTCAAGATTTAAGAACCATGGGAAAAGTTCTAAGATGATCTGTCCTACTAGAAGTGTATATCAGAAAAAATTTCCATATCAGATTGGTAATAAACCCTTTGGAGCAGCCCCAAGTAAGACTGATAACACAAAGAGACAAACCTTGAAATGTTGGAGTTGTGGAGAAGAACATATGTTGAGGGACTATCCACATAGGAAATAGAACAATAGGAGGGTCTACAACATCCAAGAGGATACCACATTCACTTATGTGGCTAAAAGCATGCCACAAATCTATGTAGCCTTGGATAATAGGCAAGCTGACCACCAAGCTTCAGTGGTGGAGATGGAAGGTATGATTGCCAACCAACTAGTTTCCATTTTCATTGACCTTGGTTCTAATCTGATTTATGTTGCCCCTCAAACTATTGAGAAATGTAAACTGCATCAAGTAAAACATGCTAAATCATGGCTGGTACAACTAGCCACTGGAACCAAAAGGAAGGTAACATAGGTCATACCAGCATGCCAATTCATTATGAATGGATTTCCCACCCAAGCCACCTTAAACATGCTCCCTTTAGGATCTTATGACATGTTGATTGGCATGGACCGGTTGGCTGCCCATAAAACCAAGTTGGATTGTTACAATAAAAATTTGGAGTGTGAATATGTAGGAGAGAGAAAAATAACCCTACAAGGGATTAAAAATATTGTCTCATTGAGACAAATATCAGCCCTTCAAGTGAAGAAGTATTAAAGAAAAGGGTGTCCTTTGTATGCAATACAAGTGTTGAACTCTGTTGAGGCCAATAAACCAAGCCTAGACGACCATCCCATATTAAGAGAGTATAAATATGTGTTTCCAGAAGAGGTACCAGGTCTACCTCCAAGAAGAGATATTGACTTTTCAATATAACTTGTACCGGGAGTAGTGTCAATGTCTAGAACGCCCTATAGAATGAGTACACCAAAGATAGTTGAACTCAAACTACAAGTAAAGGAGATGTTGGAAAAAAACTACATTCAACCTAGTGTGTCCCCATGGGGAGCACCAGCCTTATTTGTGAAAAATAAGGATGACACCCTCAGGTTGTGCATAGACTATAGACAACTCAATAAGATGACCATTAAGAATAAGTATCCCTTGTGAAGGATCGATGACTTGTTTGAAAAATTAAGGGGTGTTACAATTTTCTCTAAGATTGACTTGAGGTTTAGATACCATCAAGTCCAAATTAAGGATGAAGACATCCACAAAATAGCCTTTAGGACAAGATATGGGTAATAAGAATTTTTGGCAGTACCATTTGGCCTTACCAATGCACCAACCACTTTTATGTGCTTAATGAATAATGTACTTAGTAAATTCTTGGATAGATTTGTGTTGATTTCATTGATGATGTACTGATATACTCTAAGAGTAGGGAAGAGCATGAAGAACATCTCAAGTTAGTGCTTCAAGTACTAAGATAACATCATCTCTATGCTAAGTTTAGTAAGTGTGACTTTTTCCAAAAACAGGTCCATTACTTAGGCCATGTTATTTATGAAGAAGGAGTGGTAGTTGATCCTAACAATATCAAATCCATTATGGATTGGCCTACCCCAAAGGATGTATCTGATATCAGATCCTTTATGGGCCTAGCAGGATACTACAGAAGGTTCATAAAGGGATTCTCCAATATTGGTTGCTCAATCACCTCCCTTCAGAAAAAGGGGGTTAAATTCATTTGGACATCAGAATGTGAAGAGAGATTCCAAGAGCTGAAATACCTTTTAACCAATGCACATGTGTTGAATATTGTAGACCCAAACAAGGATTTCCTTGTGTGTGCATATGCCTGCAAGGAAGCGATCAGAGGATTCCTTATGCAAGAAGGACATGTGATTTGCTACGAATATAGAAAATTGAATGAGCATGAAATCAATTATGTGACCTGCAATCTAGAGTTGGTTGCCATAATACATGCCTTAAAATTTTGGAGGCATTACCTCCTAGTTAGAAGATTTGTGCTTATGATAGAACATAGTGGGTTGAGATATTTGATTGATCAACCAAAACTCAATGTTAGACAAGCTATGTGGATGGATATCCTTAGTGAGTTTGATAATGAAATAAAACATATCAAAGGAAAAGAAAATAGGGTGGTTGATGTCCTTAGCAGAAGCATGAAGGTGATTCACTTGGAATATGTAAGCACCTATGAATTAGACGTCAAGGAGAGATTCAAAAGTGCACAAGAAACATATGCATTTTTCAAGACTGTGAAATCATACTTAGAGAAAGATCCCACAGGGATGAATTATGAGGGTTATCAAATGTTGTATGATGGTATTCTAACTTACAATGGTAGGTTGTATATCCCATATTGTGATGAATTGAAGAGGTTCATAATGGATGAAATAAACAAAAGACCATATACTGGTCATCATGGTTATCAGAAAATGATCACAGCCACTAGGAAGCTATTTTATCAGCTCGAACTGAAAAAGGACATAGTTGATTACCTAGCTAAATGTCTAGAGAATAAATAGGTTAAATCATAGCACTGGCATCCAACGGAGCTTTTACAACCCCTAACAATCCCAGAATGGAAATGGGAAACCATCTCCATGGATTTCATAACAAGGTTACCAATATCAACCAAACAGAATGATGCCATCATGGTATTTGTGGACAAACTGAGTAAGGATGCTCACTTCATTCCCGTCAAATCAACTTGCAAGGCAACAGATATTGCCAGTATTTGTATGAAGGAAATATTTATACTGCATGGCATGCCTAAAGAAATCATATCCAACGAGACACAAAATTTACTTCAAACTTTTGGAAATCTCTATTTGTTTGTTTTGAAAATAAATTGTTATTCAGTACATCCTATCACCCTCAAAATTATGGATAGACAGAGAGGGTAAACCAAGTGTTAGAGGACATGTTAAGGATGCATGTAATGCATCAGCCTAAGAAGTGGGAAGACTACCTGCCACTGATAGAGTTTGATTATAACAATGGCTATCAAGAGTCATTGAAGATTAGCCCTTTTGAGGCCCTCTATGGTAGACAATGAAATATTCCAATCAACTGGAATAAACCAGTAGACAAAATTACAATTGTACTAGATATGTTAAAGGAAATGAAACAACAAGTAATTCAGATAAAACAAAATCTGAAAATAGCTCAGGATAGACAGAAAATTTATGCAGACAAAAGGAGGACTCCTAGAGAGGTCAAAGCAGGGGATCATGTGTATCTCTGAGTTAGACCCAGGAAAATATCCTTGAGAATGTTTGGTGTGTGTTATATTCTTTGCAAATATTTAGGTGGCTTTTCGGCACATGGTTTTTTGCCGATGGTTTTCTATTTCCAATTAAGGAATTATGGTTGTTGACTAATCTAGGTCATTGGGTTAGGGTTTTGGATGTTGATGGCTCCTATATGTATATTGTATTATAAACAATGTATCACTATGAATGGATATAGAATATGTTGGTTTTCCCAGTTTGGGTTTCTAGGGGAAAAATCTATGTGTCATGTTTGTATTTTCCATTGTATATTTTATGTTCTTTTACTGAAAATTTGTTTGCAGTAAATATTGTACAAGGTTCAAATCTACATTTGGTATCAGATCTTTGTTGGTTTCAGGGGGACTCCTTTGTGGTCAAGGGTTTTTCTCGGGACTGTGATAAGTCTTGTTATAGTGGGAGATCTGTGGTATTGATTTTTCAAGTGAGAAGAAATGGCAAGCAATTCGAAGATGGAGATCGAGAAGTTTAATGGGAAAATTTTTGAGTTGTGGAAGCTCAAGATGGAAGATATGTTGGTGGATAGAGATCGATGGATCACAGTAGATCCAGGTACTGCACCTACAATAAATTCAACATATGACTGGAAAAACTTGGATCTGAAGGAAAAAAGCACAATCTGACTGTCGCTCTTCGATTCAGTATTACTGAATGTGTCAGAGGATGCTACAGCCAAGGATTTATGGGAAAATTTGGGCAAGTTGTATCATTCTAAGTCCCTAGTAAATAAACTATTCCTGACAAAGAATTTGTATAACCTAAGGATGGGAGATGGAGACTCGGTGGTAGAGAATTTGAACGCCTTCAATACTGTGGTAAGTCAGTTAGTATCTCTTGAGATTAAAATTTCATATGAAGATAAATGTATCAGTTTACTATGTTATTTACCAGACTCGTGGATAGTCTAGTGGTGGCCATAGGTAGTAATAAAATTTCCTTGAAGTTTGATGAAGTGGTCTCATCCTTGTTTTCGGAGGAGATGAGATAGAAGAATATGGAAGGACAAAGCACAGACGCATTATTTGCAAGAGGACATTCCGAGGAAAGAAATAGATCAAAGTTCTCAAGTGGGAGATCTAAGTCTAAGGCTACATATAAATCTCCTGGAAAGTCTGTAAAGGTATGTTGGAGATGTGGAAAAGAAGGGCACTATAAGAAGCAGTGTAGATCTAAAGTTGAGAAAAAGAATCTCCTTCTACAGAAGAAAATACCTCCAAGGAAGAAGGAAGGGATGTGTACTTGGCTTCTTCAAGCACACATGCAGATCATGAGGCATGGTTGGTGTTGGTCTAGAGTCTGTACTTAAGGCTTAGAAGTACAGTGTCTAGGCATCTGAAAGTGAGTAAAAGGTGGAGAAGGGAGAAACGTCAACCTTCGGCAAATGAAACTAAGGAAGATTTCTATGTTGGCATTGTCTAGCTTCCAACTATTCCTGGATAGTTATATCATGTTCAATGGCTGCCCATGAACATTTGAGTTCGACCCGGGTAGTGGCTGTTTTGAGAACAGTGTCGAAAAGGTTTAAGGTGATGTGTGTTTGATTCGATAATCCGGGTTCGATATTAGGCTGTGTTGGTACAAGGAAAGTCATGGAGGAATAGTAAAATAACAAAAACTTCAGGGAGAAATTAAGTGTTGTCTCAATTTGGTCGTATAAAAGAGAATTTATAATTTCGGAAAAGAAACAGAGTGCAAATCAAAGGCTCTTTCTCGTAACTGAGTTATATCTTAATAAAAAGTATGAGATGGGAGAAAAACATTTAGCTGTCTATGATGTAAGGCTCCTATCAAGGGAGAATCTCACGTATAAACAGAAGAGGAAAAATGTAAAGAAATAACCCGATGTATACAGAGAATATGTGTAGAATTCTGAAAGTGTGGATTGGTCTTACACCCGCTGATAGATGGTATAGAGGAAAAATAGTAAACAATCATAGAAAACCAAAATTCATTCTCTATAGTAGTGGTCATATTAAATTATAACGAAGCATTCATCAGTTAAGAATATGAAATGAAATGAAGTAAGAGATACAAGAAAACAAACTCATAACACAGTCTTGACGGAATTGAGAATCTTCATATTTGCTTTGTATTAACTCTCAAAATGTAAAAAACTCTGTTACAATCGACAGAAAAAGGTCCAGCCCTTTTCTTTTCTTTATGTGGTGTATTTATACAATCTTACAAATAAGATAGAATCTCAATAGTCACAATATCTCGGTTATGACAGGGAGGAGAGCAATCACTCCATTTCTTCTTCTCTATCTTCACTAGGTGCCAGACGTTTTTCCTCGTGTGTGCTCGGTGCAAGCGACACATCTTTCAACCAGCTGAGATATCAGCCGCGATGGTTCCGCTTGACAGCTGGCTTCAAAGAAGTAACATTCTTAGGCTAACTGTGGCAGCCTGTCTTCCATCTGTCCGTCCATGATGTCGATGGTGCATAATTGCGCACTCGGTTTAATCATGCATTTGTCTATTTGGACTATGTCCACCATAGTCACCTGGGAAATATCGATCGAATATATCTCCTCTTTTTCCTTCAGATCAAGCGAGATTTTTTCCACATTCATTTGCATCAACATCTTAGCATTACCTCTGTTGTCAATGCCTAGCATATCGTTGTCTATAGAACTAAATGCCTCTTCTAAGGAAATGGTTATCTTTTTGGCTTGCTACTTGCCTTCGGCGATGTTATGCTCCCATTATTTTAATAGAATGTTTCCTCTGGTTTGCTCTGAAGTGGTGAACCTGGGAGTACTTTCCAAAACCCTGTTGTTTGTGGCTATCACAACCTCTTGGAAGGCGACCCGAGCTACTCCGACTTCCCTTTCTCTAGCAGATAAGTTCTATAAAACCTGGTTGACTAGTAAACATTTGTCCCAGATCGCTTCTACCTTGGCGAGAAAATTTCGCTGTGCCGCAGAGACTCGCTCCGAATATTGATCACCTGGGATTTGAAGATCCCAATGTTTATCATTATGTTCTTGGCGATATCCAACCTAGCCTGTAGTTGTTCAATCAAATACCTTTGCTGGCTCACTTGCATCTGACCATCCCGGACCACCAGTTGTGCTTTCTCGAGCTTAGTTTTGAGCAGCTCTATCTCGTTTTTATCGGCCAACCTGGACTGCTCTATTCCTACGCTCGCCTGGTCTTTAGCAGTCTCTGTTGTTGTGGCCAGTCTGGCTTCAAGGGTCCTAATGAGGCGATTTTTTTCTCTTAAGTTGGTTTTTTAAGAGCCCGACTGAAAATTGATTTGTCGAGGCATATGCTCCTAGTGTCCTTGTTATTTCAGTAGCGAATTGCTCATTATTTTTGTCCTTTCCATCAGTTATAACTTTATACTTATTGGCATTTGACTCTCCTTCCTGGTAGAATTCCCTTTTTACTACTGCCTTTCTCTTCTTATCGAATAAAAACTCATTCGGAGGGAGTTCTTCCACCCTTATGGGCCTCAACTCTTCATTGAATATCCATCCTGCATCGATATTTCCCTGCGTCGACTGCAAGGGCGTAACTGATGTGATAGGTTCTTCGATCTATTTCACAGATTTTCCCGTAGTAGCGACCGGACTCTGCTTCTTCGACGGGTCGGGAGTCTTTATATCTGCTTCCAGACTCTTAGTTTCCTCCCCCTCTTCCTGGTTTTTTCCTTGATCGGGAGTCCCATCCTTAGAGCCTTTGACATCCTTCTGTTTCTCCTCCAAAGTACCTGGACCCTCACCTCGCAACACTACAGGAAGACAGCTTCGTTGATGTTCCTATAACTTTAGAACATTGGCTCTTTCCTCGGGTGCTAAAGTTTGTATCTGAGCCAGAATCTCGGCATAGACCTTGCGCCTCGGAAAATGTCATTCGAGGGTGAATTCTCGTGCTCAAATCTCTTGAGCTTGCAACTGGCCAAATGATTGCTCACAACCCTCTATGGATCGTGTTTCTTGTATTCAATGGAGACCAAATTTAGGTCTTCCAGGGCTTTTGCCTCGGCTTTGGCATGCCTGAAATCTAATAAAGAATAAGAATTTAAATGAACAGGAAAAGGTGGCCATACCTTCTTTGAATATCCCTTAAGCTCTTTTCTTATACCATTGATTACTGTCTGCCAGGCAACCTCGTGACAAGCCAGCTTGTCGAGAATGAACAATAGCAGTGCATGCGGGGGAATAGAAGCCCCGAAAAATCTGAGGTACGAAAATTCTGCTTCCACATACCAGTATGTTATGCTGCTTAGATTCGTTACTATGTTGTCCGAGATCCGAGGTGGCGGGTGACCAAAAATGGTGACATGCAGGGTCACCATCACCCAGTTAAAGATTTCATACACAAAATTTTCCACTTTGTTTTCCCATAATTTTGCATGATATACATATATGGGTTCGTCTTCTGCTGGAGTCCAACTCCAGCTCATTAAGGGAAATGGTGTCATACAACAAATTGCGTCCATAATGTATGCAGACATGAAGAACGAAGATGCCTTCCCATTCTCTTTTTGTGCCCGATACTCTGTGACCCGACTAGTCAAGCTATCGGAAAGCATCTTTGCCCAGTCAAAGGAACTGCCTTTGGTGACCCGAAACATTAGAGGCACCCAAAAAAGGAAAAAATGTGAGGTGTCCTCTTTCCCATATAACCTGCATGTCATCATGGCTAAATATTTGTACTGCGGTTCTAAAGAAGTGATTGAATATATGTCATAGGTATCAGCTCTAAACTTCGCGGTGTTTGAAACCCAATCCTTTATTAAACTGGACATGGTTTTATCATACTGTACACATTCCTTCTGCTTGAACTTGTCTAAGAATTCAGTGCCATATGTGTAGTCGGACGTCGTGGGAAGCTTATACATGGCTTGTAGATGTTCTGGCCTGAAATTCCCAATGGTGACTTTCTACTCGTTCATAATGGTTCTGGTCGGTATGTCCACACGGTCCAATGCCCATCGTACCATGTCATAATATGGAAGCAGTCGTGTCCTAGCTGCTACTCTGTGCATTTCGGATTGGATGACTATTTTGTACTTGGTGGTTATATCATCTTTTTCGTTGTCGCTGGAGTCGCCGGAATAGTCCACCAATTCTGCCTGTAGAACATCCGAAACGAATGACCAATTCGGGACCGAATCGATACTTTGAGGCGAAGTATCAGCGACATTGTCTGAGCCTTGTCCCGAAACCTCAACATTTTCCTTTGATGCTTTTCGTGGAGCCATGGCTGGATATTGCGTTTTGGCTCTTCTGCAATAGAAATGCGTATACATACAGAAGTCAGCTGCTCAGAGATAATGCGCTCTGCATAATATGAAATGCATTTGTTATAATGAACCACACCTCTTATATATATATGAAAACTCGGTACCTTTCAGAACAATTCTGTCAAATCGTATTTAGAAATAAATTTTGCCATAAAAATTCGATCTTATATTTATCGATTTACCCTATTTCCTCATTAATGTCATAAATTTTGGCGGTTTTGAAAGTCAGTTGGTGTATAGAAAGAATAAGGCTACCTCGTGAATCATGCAAGCATCGAAACGCGGGATATGTCTTAATTTAGCTTAATTAATCTGGTTTTACCAACGTTAATCAGTATTTCGGTACTCGTTATATCAGGGATTTTATTTTAACACTTTGAATCTCTAACACCCAAGACTGCAAAGACCAATTTTGGTTAATAAAAGGTAATCATGATTTGGGACTCGATTAATTTTATAATTATTATATTCGCCATATCGCGACTCGGAGCTTCGAAGATAAGTTTCTGGAAGATTTATATGTCGAGATCGCGATAACATGACTTAATTAAAAGGGAAATATAATCTTGGATTGAGTGATTAGTTAATTACGTTATAACCGCATCATGATTTCACGAGTCGGGGTTTAGACGGTGTAACTTTCGAAAAGGACAACACCGAGTGGTGAAATGCCGAGAGAATCTTTTACCATGGTTTAGCTTTTACCTTTAACCTTGGCATGGGTTACTTAAATAAGGACCTCGTGTTCTCAGCTATCGGGGCTATGACAATAAATTTTTGGGTTTGGCGAACGTCGAGGCATGAAACCCCGACGATGTTTAATCACGGGTTAGGGAAAACTTTACCCTCGTTACTGTTTTGAGTAAAAAATTAAAACGATTTCGTTGTTTTGTGGCTCGGGACGTGTGAACTACATGACTTATAGTATCTGACCTACGAGATCCCAAAGTATAAAAAAAGAGGAAACATTTTTATGAAAGGTAGGACTCGTTTCGAGAGTATAATAATCATCGGTGCTCGCGTGATAAAGCTTCAGAGATCTCGATATCTCAGAGGGAAAATATGAAAACCATCTTTAGATTTCAAGCATTAAAAATGAAATTTGTGACGGGCTAGAAAAACAAGGGTGGCTCCAATAGTTGGTTGACTCTGGTGCATCCTTTCATATGACTCCCGACAAGGAGTGGTTCTGTGAATATGAAAGGTATGATGGAGGTAATGTTTTCTTAGGTGATTATTCGACAACTAGAATCATAGGAAGAGGAAAATTCAAGTTGAGGCTCATGGATGGAAGGATTAGAACATTGCCTGGTGTTCTTCACATCCCAGGTTTGGCCAAAAACTTGATTTTTGTAAGAAAAATGGACGATGTAGGGGTAAAAACAATATTTGAAAAGGAAACCTACAGGATGGTTTGAGAAGCAATGGTGTTGCTAAAGGGAGTTTAGTTTGGGACTTTGTATTGGCTACAAGGAAGAAATATTAGTGATGGTGTAATAGTTCCATTGTTCCTGATGTTGGATTTGAAGAAGAAAAAACTCCTATAGTCTCTGGAGAAAAGGTTATGTTGTGGCATCAAAGAATGGGGCATATCAGAGAGAAGGGTCTTCGGCTACTACATGGTAAAGTTATGGTTGAAGGTATGTCTAAATGCTCTCTGGATTTTGATTTATGTGAACATTGTCTATATGGGAAGAAGAATCAGGTAAGATTAACCTCTAGTGCAACGAGGACAGAAGGAATTTTCTAGCTAGTTCAGAGTGATGTTTTTGGACCTATGTCGGTCTCATCATAGGGAAAATATGTGTACTATGTCTCATTTATAGATGACTTCTCGAGGAATACTTGGAAATATTGTCTCAGGAATAAATCTAAAGTCTTTGATAGGTTTAAAGAGTTTAAGGCTCTTGTTGAGAATCAAATAGAAAAAATAATCAAGGTGTTGAAGACAGATAATGACGGAGAGTTATGCGGGAATGAATTTTAAGAATTATGTAAGAACTGTGGTATAGAAAGGAAGAAGACTAATCCATATACACCTCGACAAAATGGAGTTGCAAAAAGTTTGAAAAGGATGTTGATGGAAAAATAAAGGTGCATGCTCAATGGTGTCGGGTTAGAGCAAGAATTTTGGGCAGAGGCAGTGGGTACTGCATGTTACCTGGTCAACAGACTCCATAAGAGGTATGGACTAATAAGGAACCTTCTCTCACACATCTCAAGGTATTTGGTTGTGATGCATATGTTCATGTTCCAAAGGAAAACAAGAGTAAGATAGATAAGAAGTTTAAAAAGTGTATCTTTATTGGATATAAAGATGGTCTCAAAGGTTATAAGCTTTGGAACCCAGAAACTAAGAAGGTAGTGTATAGCCGAGATGTGGTATTTAGAGAAATGAAAGATGTTTTTAAATAGGAATTCCTACCAAGTAAGGAAGTGTTAGGATATTTAGACACTTAGGAGTTAGTTAATATATACTTGGTCTATTGTGTCGTTAGGTAAAAGTGTGTTTTCTAGTGTGTTTCTTTAGTATGCATTAGTATGCATTTGTAGTTAGGAAATATGATAGTCACGATATGTTCCTGACATAAAGTAATCTGACGGTTCATACTCTCCTTGATCTTAACAACCATCGATCTGTGTCTTAACACCTGATTGGTCCATGATCTCTATTTAAAGAGCATGGAGGGTCATTTGCCAATGATTGATTGTGAGAAACTCTCTTGTAAAATCTTTTTATAATATTTTTCTTTGCATTAATAAACTACTCCAAGTGGTCGCGTTGGTTGGGGTCATGGATGTTTCCCCATAGGGGTTTTACCATGTGAAAACATCGGTGTGTTGATCTTTGATCTAGTTATGCAAGTGGTTACTAAAAGTGTTCGTCCTCTTTTGGAATACATGTGTTGTCGAACATGGTATCATAGCCTATTTGAAGACCCACTCATGTTGTAGATCGAGATCATGAAGACGAGTTGCCTCATCTCCATTTTCCATCATTTTCATACATTTTTGGGCTAAGAGGACTGTTCCATTGCGTCCGGAGCACTCGTTTCATTCAGGAACACTTTTCTTTTCACTCAAAAAGGTTTTCGTTTTCCCAAGATATAGCCATTATAGCCAGATCTAGAGGTATAAAGTTTGAATATGCATTTTTTAAATTTTTTACAGAGAAGTATTTTGGTTTTATTTCAGTTTTGTATTTTTTTATTTTTGGGTTGCTACTCTTTTAGATCTGCGTATGCTCTTTTCCGCGCACCCTGTGCGATCATGGAAAATCATAAACAGATAGGAAAAGGTGCATCTTCTGGGTAAGCTAACCGAGATCTAACCCTTGTTGTCATCGAGAAGAAAAAAAAAATTCTTGTGTGAAAAGAGTTTTTTTAGCACGTTCTCCAAGGCCATTTTCAACAACAACAACAACAAAAACAACAACATCCACAATCCTCCTTCTAAACATTACAATATGTTTTGCTAGACCATTTGGTTAAAAGTTGCCTTATTAAGTAAGAAGTCTTCAGTTCAAGTCTCTCTTTTGTTACTTTTTTTTGAAAAAGTTCATGCTAAAATTGTAAAGTGTATTTCACTTCAAGTATAAAAGTGAATCACTATAAGTAGCTTTAATATTTTATTTTAGAGTTATTTATTTTTCATGCA
>WSFP011458607.1:0-19086 GCA_009831015.1 Picea engelmannii | reverse complement strand
TGCATGAAAAATAAATAACTCTAAAATAAAATATTAAAGCTACTTATAGTGATTCACTTTTATACTTGAAGTGAAATACACTTTACAATTTTAGCATGAACTTTTTCAAAAAAAAGTAACAAAAGAGAGACTTGAACTGAAGACTTCTTACTTAATAAGGCAACTTTTAACCAAATGGTCTAGCAAAACATATTGTAATGTTTAGAAGGAGGATTGTGGATGTTGTTGTTTTTGTTGTTGTTGTTGTTGAAAATGGCCTTGGAGAACGTGCTAAAAAAACTCTTTTCACACAAGAATTTTTTTTTTCTTCTCGATGACAACAAGGGTTAGATCTCGGTTAGCTTACCCAGAAGATGCACCTTTTCCTATCTGTTTATGATTTTCCATGATCGCACAGGGTGCGCGGAAAAGAGCATACGCAGATCTAAAAGAGTAGCAACCCAAAAATAAAAAAATACAAAACTGAAATAAAACCAAAATACTTCTCTGTAAAAAATTTAAAAAATGCATATTCAAACTTTATACCTCTAGATCTGGCTATAATGGCTATATCTTGGGAAAACGAAAACCTTTTTGAGTGAAAAGAAAAGTGTTCCTGAATGAAACGAGTGCTCCGGACGCAATGGAACAGTCCTCTTAGCCCAAAAATGTATGAAAATGATGGAAAATGGAGATGAGGCAACTCGTCTTCATGATCTCGATCTACAACATGAGTGGGTCTTCAAATAGGCTATGATACCATGTTCGACAACACATGTATTCCAAAAGAGGACGAACACTTTTAGTAACCACTTGCATAACTAGATCAAAGATCAACACACCGATGTTTTCACATGGTAAAACCCCTATGGGGAAACATCCATGACCCCAACCAACGCGACCACTTGGAGTAGTTTATTAATGCAAAGAAAAATATTATAAAAAGATTTTACAAGAGAGTTTCTCACAATCAATCATTGGCAAATGACCCTCCATGCTCTTTAAATAGAGATCATGGACCAATCAGGTGTTAAGACACAGATCGATGGTTGTTAAGATCAAGGAGAGTATGAACCGTCAGATTACTTTATGTCAGGAACATATCGTGACTATCATATTTCCTAACTACAAATGCATACTAATGCATACTAAAGAAACACACTAGAAAACACACTTTTACCTAACGACACAATAGACCAAGTATATATTAACTAACTCCTAAGTGTCTAAATATCCTAACACTTCCTTACTTGGTAGGAATTCCTATTTAAAAACATCTTTCATTTCTCTAAATACCACATCTCGGCTATACACTACCTTCTTAGTTTCTGGGTTCCAAAGCTTATAACCTTTGAGACCATCTTTATATCCAATAAAGATACACTTTTTAAACTTCTTATCTATCTTACTCTTGTTTTCCTTTGGAACATGAACATATGCATCACAACCAAATACCTTGAGATGTGTGAGAGAAGGTTCCTTATTAGTCCATACCTCTTATGGAGTCTGTTGACCAGGTAACATGCAGTACCCACTGCCTCTGCCCAAAATTCTTGCTCTAACCCGACACCATTGAGCATGCACCTTTATTTTTCCATCAACATCCTTTTCAAACTTTTTGCAACTCCATTTTGTCGAGGTGTATATGGATTAGTCTTCTTCCTTTCTATACCACAGTTCTTACATAATTCTTAAAATTCATTCCCGCATAACTCTCCGTCATTATCTGTCTTCAACACCTTGATTATTTTTTCTATTTGATTCTCAACAAGAGCCTTAAACTCTTTAAACCTATCAAAGACTTTAGATTTATTCCTGAGACAATATTTCCAAGTATTCCTCGAGAAGTCATCTATAAATGAGACATAGTACACATATTTTCCCTATGATGAGACCGACATAGGTCCAAAAACATCACTCTGAACTAGCTAGAAAATTCCTTCTGTCCTCGTTGCACTAGAGGTTAATCTTACCTGATTCTTCTTCCCATATAGACAATGTTCACATAAATCAAAATCCAGAGAGCATTTAGACATACCTTCAACCATAACTTTACCATGTAGTAGCCGAAGACCCTTCTCTCTGATATGCCCCATTCTTTGATGCCACAACATAACCTTTTCTCCAGAGACTATAGGAGTTTTTTCTTCTTCAAATCCAACATCAGGAACAATGGAACTATTACACCATCACTAATATTTCTTCCTTGTAGCCAATACAAAGTCCCAAACTAAACTCCCTTTAGCAACACCATTGCTTCTCAAACCATCCTGTAGGTTTCCTTTTCAAATATTGTTTTTACCCCTACATCGTCCATTTTTCTTACAAAAATCAAGTTTTTGGCCAAACCTGGGATGTGAAGAACACCAGGCAATGTTCTAATCCTTCCATCCATGAGCCTCAACTTGAATTTTCCTCTTCCTATGATTCTAGTTGTCGAATAATCACCTAAGAAAACATTACCTCCATCATACCTTTCATATTCACAGAACCACTCCTTGTCGGGAGTCATATGAAAGGATGCACCAGAGTCAACCAACTATTGGAGCCACCCTTGTTTTTCTAGCCCGTCACAAATTTCATTTTTAATGCTTGAAATCTAAAGATGGTTTTCATATTTTCCCTCTGAGATATCGAGATCTCTGAAGCTTTATCACGCGAGCACCGATGATTATTATACTCTCGAAACGAGTCCTACCTTTCATAAAAATGTTTCCTCTTTTTTTATACTTTGGGATCTCGTAGGTCAGATACTATAAGTCATGTAGTTCACACGTCCCGAGCCACAAAACAACGAAATCGTTTTAATTTTTTACTCAAAACAGTAACGAGGGTAAAGTTTTCCCTAACCCGTGATTAAACATCGTCGGGGTTTCATGCCTCGACGTTCGCCAAACCCAAAAATTTATTGTCATAGCCCCGATAGCTGAGAACACGAGGTCCTTATTTAAGTAACCCATGCCAAGGTTAAAGGTAAAAGCTAAACCATGGTAAAAGATTCTCTCGGCATTTCACCACTCGGTGTTGTCCTTTTCGAAAGTTACACCGTCTAAACCCCGACTCGTGAAATCATGATGCGGTTATAACGTAATTAACTAATCACTCAATCCAAGATTATATTTCCCTTTTAATTAAGTCATGTTATCGCGATCTCGACATATAAATCTTCCAGAAACTTATCTTCGAAGCTCCGAGTCGCGATATGGCGAATATAATAATTATAAAATTAATCGAGTCCCAAATCATGATTACCTTTTATTAACCAAAATTGGTCTTTGCAGTCTTGGGTGTTAGAGATTCAAAGTGTTAAAATAAAATCCCTGATATAACGAGTACCGAAATACTGATTAACGTTGGTAAAACCAGATTAATTAAGCTAAATTAAGACATATCCCGCGTTTCGATGCTTGCATGATTCACGAGGTAGCCTTATTCTTTCTATACACCAACTGACTTTCAAAACCGCCAAAATTTATGACATTAATGAGGAAATAGGGTAAATCGATAAATATAAGATCGAATTTTTATGGCAAAATTTATTTCTAAATACGATTTGACAGAATTGTTCTGAAAGGTACCGAGTTTTCATATATATATAAGAGGTGTGGTTCATTATAACAAATGCATTTCATATTATGCAGAGCGCATTATCTCTGAGCAGCTGACTTCTGTATGTATACGCATTTCTATTGCAGAAGAGCCAAAACGCAATATCCAGCCATGGCTCCACGAAAAGCATCAAAGGAAAATGTTGAGGTTTCGGGACAAGGCTCAGACAATGTCGCTGATACTTCGCCTCAAAGTATCGATTCGGTCCCGAATTGGTCATTCGTTTCGGATGTTCTACAGGCAGAATTGGTGGACTATTCCGGCGACTCCAGCGACAACGAAAAAGATGATATAACCACCAAGTACAAAATAGTCATCCAATCCGAAATGCACAGAGTAGCAGCTAGGACACGACTGCTTCCATATTATGACATGGTACGATGGGCATTGGACCGTGTGGACATACCGACCAGAACCATTATGAACGAGTAGAAAGTCACCATTGGGAATTTCAGGCCAGAACATCTACAAGCCATGTATAAGCTTCCCACGACGTCCGACTACACATATGGCACTGAATTCTTAGACAAGTTCAAGCAGAAGGAATGTGTACAGTATGATAAAACCATGTCCAGTTTAATAAAGGATTGGGTTTCAAACACCGCGAAGTTTAGAGCTGATACCTATGACATATATTCAATCACTTCTTTAGAACCGCAGTACAAATATTTAGCCATGATGACATGCAGGTTATATGGGAAAGAGGACACCTCACATTTTTTCCTTTTTTGGGTGCCTCTAATGTTTCGGGTCACCAAAGGCAGTTCCTTTGACTGGGCAAAGATGCTTTCCGATAGCTTGACTAGTCGGGTCACAGAGTATCGGGCACAAAAAGAGAATGGGAAGGCATCTTCGTTCTTCATGTCTGCATACATTATGGACGCAATTTGTTGTATGACACCATTTCCCTTAATGAGCTGGAGTTGGACTCCAGCAGAAGACGAACCCATATATGTATATCATGCAAAATTATGGGAAAACAAAGTGGAAAATTTTGTGTATGAAATCTTTAACTGGGTGATGGTGACCCTGCATGTCACCATTTTTGGTCACCCGCCACCTCGGATCTCGGACAACATAGTAACGAATCTAAGCAGCATAACATACTGGTATGTGGAAGCAGAATTTTCGTACCTCAGATTTTTCGGGGCTTCTATTCCCCCGCATGCACTGCTATTGTTCATTCTCGACAAGCTGGCTTGTCACGAGGTTGCCTGGCAGACAGTAATCAATGGTATAAGAAAAGAGCTTAAGGGATATTCAAAGAAGGTATGGCCACCTTTTCCTGTTCATTTAAATTCTTATTCTTTATTAGATTTCAGGCATGCCAAAGCCGAGGCAAAAGCCCTGGAAGACCTAAATTTGGTCTCCATTGAATACAAGAAACACGATCCATAGAGGGTTGTGAGCAATCATTTGGCCAGTTGCAAGCTCAAGAGATTTGAGCACGAGAATTCACCCTCGAATGACATTTTCCGAGGCGCAAGGTCTATGCCGAGATTCTGGCTCAGATACAAACTTTAGCACCCGAGGAAAGAGCCAATGTTCTAAAGTTATAGGAACATCAACGAAGCTGTCTTCCTGTAGTGTTGCGAGGTGAGGGTCCAGGTACTTTGGAGGAGAAACAGAAGGATGTCAAAGGCTCTAAGGATGGGACTCCCGATCAAGGAAAAAACCAGGAAGAGGGGGAGGAAACTAAGAGTCTGGAAGCAGATATAAAGACTCCCGACCCGTCGAAGAAGCAGAGTCCGGTCGCTACTACGGGAAAATCTGTGAAATAGATCGAAGAACCTATCACATCAGTTACGCCCTTGCAGTCGACGCAGGGAAATATCGATGCAGGATGGATATTCAATGAAGAGTTGAGGCCCATAAGGGTGGAAGAACTCCCTCCGAATGAGTTTTTATTCGATAAGAAGAGAAAGGCAGTAGTAAAAAGGGAATTCTACCAGGAAGGAGAGTCAAATGCCAATAAGTATAAAGTTATAACTGATGGAAAGGACAAAAATAATGAGCAATTCGCTACTGAAATAACAAGGACACTAGGAGCATATGCCTCGACAAATCAATTTTCAGTCGGGCTCTTAAAAAACCAACTTAAGAGAAAAAAATCGCCTCATTAGGACCCTTGAAGCCAGACTGGCCACAACAACAGAGACTGCTAAAGACCAGGCGAGCGTAGGAATAGAGCAGTCCAGGTTGGCCGATAAAAACGAGATAGAGCTGCTCAAAACTAAGCTCGAGAAAGCACAACTGGTGGTCCGGGATGGTCAGATGCAAGTGAGCCAGCAAAGGTATTTGATTGAACAACTACAGGCTAGGTTGGATATCGCCAAGAACATAATGATAAACATTGGGATCTTCAAATCCCAGGTGATCAATATTCGGAGCGAGTCTCTGCGGCACAGCGAAATTTTCTCGCCAAGGTAGAAGCGATCTGGGACAAATGTTTACTAGTCAACCAGGTTTTATAGAACTTATCTGCTAGAGAAAGGGAAGTCGGAGTAGCTCGGGTCGCCTTCCAAGAGGTTGTGATAGCCACAAACAACAGGGTTTTGGAAAGTACTCCCAGGTTCACCACTTCAGAGCAAACCAGAGGAAACATTCTATTAAAATAATGGGAGCATAACATCGCCGAAGGCAAGTAGCAAGCCAAAAAGATAACCATTTCCTTAGAAGAGGCATTTAGTTCTATAGACAACGATATGCTAGGCATTGACAACAGAGGTAATGCTAAGATGTTGATGCAAATGAATGTGGAAAAAATCTCGCTTGATCTGAAGGAAAAAGAGGAGATATATTCGATCGATATTTCCCAGGTGACTATGGTGGACATAGTCCAAATAGACAAATGCATGATTAAACCGAGTGCGCAATTATGCACCATCGACATCATGGACGGACAGATGGAAGACAGGCTGCCACAGTTAGCCTAAGAATGTTACTTCTTTGAAGCCAGCTGTCAAGCGGAACCATCGCGGCTGATATCTCAGCTGGTTGAAAGATGTGTCGCTTGCACCGAGCACACACGAGGAAAAACGTCTGGCACCTAGTGAAGATAGAGAAGAAGAAATGGAGTGATTGCTCTCCTCCCTGTCATAACCGAGATATTGTGACTATTGAGATTCTATCTTATTTGTAAGATTGTATAAATACACCACATAAAGAAAAGAAAAGGGCTGGACCTTTTTCTGTCGATTGTAACAGAGTTTTTTACATTTTGAGAGTTAATACAAAGCAAATATGAAGATTCTCAATTCCGTCAAGACTGTGTTATGAGTTTGTTTTCTTGTATCTCTTACTTCATTTCATTTCATATTCTTAACTGATGAATGCTTCGTTATAATTTAATATGACCACTACTATAGAGAATGAATTTTGGTTTTCTATGATTGTTTACTATTTTTCCTCTATACCATCTATCAGCGGGTGTAAGACCAATCCACACTTTCAGAATTCTACACATATTCTCTGTATACATCGGGTTATTTCTTTACATTTTTCCTCTTCTGTTTATACGTGAGATTCTCCCTTGATAGGAGCCTTACATCATAGACAGCTAAATGTTTTTCTCCCATCTCATACTTTTTATTAAGATATAACTCAGTTACGAGAAAGAGCCTTTGATTTGCACTCTGTTTCTTTTCCGAAATTATAAATTCTCTTTTATACGACCAAATTGAGACAACACTTAATTTCTCCCTGAAGTTTTTGTTATTTTACTATTCCTCCATGACTTTCCTTGTACCAACACAGCCTAATATCGAACCCGGATTATCGAATCAAACACACATCACCTTAAACCTTTTCGACACTGTTCTCAAAACAGCCACTACCCGGGTCGAACTCAAATGTTCATGGGCAGCCATTGAACATGATATAACTATCCAGGAATAGTTGGAAGCTAGACAATGCCAACATAGAAATCTTCCTTAGTTTCATTTGCCGAAGGTTGACGTTTCTCCCTTCTCCACCTTTTACTCACTTTCAGATGCCTAGACACTGTACTTCTAAGCCTTAAGTACAGACTCTAGACCAACACCAACCATGCCTCATGATCTGCATGTGTGCTTGAAGAAGCCAAGTACACATCCCTTCCTTCTTCCTTGGAGGTATTTTCTTCTGTAGAAGGAGATTCTTTTTCTCAACTTTAGATCTACACTGCTTCTTATAGTGCCCTTCTTTTCCACATCTCCAACATACCTTTACAGACTTTCCAGGAGATTTATATGTAGCCTTAGACTTAGATCTCCCACTTGAGAACTTTGATCTATTTCTTTCCTCGGAATGTCCTCTTGCAAATAATGCGTCTGTGCTTTGTCCTTCCATATTCTTCTATCTCATCTCCTCCGAAAACAAGGATGAGACCACTTCATCAAACTTCAAGGAAATTTTATTACTACCTATGGCCACCACTAGACTATCCACGAGTCTGGTAAATAACATAGTAAACTGATACATTTATCTTCATATGAAATTTTAATCTCAAGAGATACTAACTGACTTACCACAGTATTGAAGGCGTTCAAATTCTCTACCACCGAGTCTCCATCTCCCATCCTTAGGTTATACAAATTCTTTGTCAGGAATAGTTTATTTACTAGGGACTTAGAATGATACAACTTGCCCAAATTTTCCCATAAATCCTTGGCTGTAGCATCCTCTGACACATTCAGTAATACTGAATCGAAGAGCGACAGTCAGATTGTGCTTTTTTCCTTCAGATCCAAGTTTTTCCAGTCATATGTTGAATTTATTGTAGGTGCAGTACCTGGATCTACTGTGATCCATCGATCTCTATCCACCAACATATCTTCCATCTTGAGCTTCCACAACTCAAAAATTTTCCCATTAAACTTCTCGATCTCCATCTTCGAATTGCTTGCCATTTCTTCTCACTTGAAAAATCAATACCACAGATCTCCCACTATAACAAGACTTATCACAGTCCCGAGAAAAACCCTTGACCACAAAGGAGTCCCCCTGAAACCAACAAAGATCTGATACCAAATGTAGATTTGAACCTTGTACAATATTTACTGCAAACAAATTTTCAGTAAAAGAACATAAAATATACAATGGAAAATACAAACATGACACATAGATTTTTCCCCTAGAAACCCAAACTGGGAAAACCAACATATTCTATATCCATTCATAGTGATACATTGTTTATAATACAATATACATATAGGAGCCATCAACATCCAAAACCCTAACCCAATGACCTAGATTAGTCAACAACCATAATTCCTTAATTGGAAATAGAAAACCATCGGCAAAAAACCATGTGCCGAAAAGCCACCTAAATATTTGCAAAGAATATAACACACACCAAACATTCTCAAGGATATTTTCCTGGGTCTAACTCAGAGATACACATGATCCCCTGCTTTGACCTCTCTAGGAGTCCTCCTTTTGTCTGCATAAATTTTCTGTCTATCCTGAGCTATTTTCAGATTTTGTTTTATCTGAATTACTTGTTGTTTCATTTCCTTTAACATATCTAGTACAATTGTAATTTTGTCTACTGGTTTATTCCAGTTGATTGGAATATTTCATTGTCTACCATAGAGGGCCTCAAAAGGGCTAATCTTCAATGACTCTTGATAGCCATTGTTATAATCAAACTCTATCAGTGGCAGGTAGTCTTCCCACTTCTTAGGCTGATGCATTACATGCATCCTTAACATGTCCTCTAACACTTGGTTTACCCTCTCTGTCTATCCATAATTTTGAGGGTGATAGGATGTACTGAATAACAATTTATTTTCAAAACAAACAAATAGAGATTTCCAAAAGTTTGAAGTAAATTTTGTGTCTCGTTGGATATGATTTCTTTAGGCATGCCATGCAGTATAAATATTTCCTTCATACAAATACTGGCAATATCTGTTGCCTTGCAAGTTGATTTGACGGGAATGAAGTGAGCATCCTTACTCAGTTTGTCCACAAATACCATGATGGCATCATTCTGTTTGGTTGATATTGGTAACCTTGTTATGAAATCCATGGAGATGGTTTCCCATTTCCATTCTGGGATTGTTAGGGGTTGTAAAAGCTCCGTTGGATGCCAGTGCTATGATTTAACCTATTTATTCTCTAGACATTTAGCTAGGTAATCAACTATGTCCTTTTTCAGTTCGAGCTGATAAAATAGCTTCCTAGTGGCTGTGATCATTTTCTGATAACCATGATGACCAGTATATGGTCTTTTGTTTATTTCATCCATTATGAACCTCTTCAATTCATCACAATATGGGATATACAACCTACCATTGTAAGTTAGAATACCATCATACAACATTTGATAACCCTCATAATTCATCCCTGTGGGATCTTTCTCTAAGTATGATTTCACAGTCTTGAAAAATGCATATGTTTCTTGTGCACTTTTGAATCTCTCCTTGACGTCTAATTCATAGGTGCTTACATATTCCAAGTGAATCACCTTCATGCTTCTGCTAAGGACATCAACCACCCTATTTTCTTTTCCTTTGATATGTTTTATTTCATTATCAAACTCACTAAGGATATCCATCCACATAGCTTGTCTAACATTGAGTTTTGGTTGATCAATCAAATATCTCAACCCACTATGTTCTATCATAAGCACAAATCTTCTAACTAGGAGGTAATGCCTCCAAAATTTTAAGGCATGTATTATGGCAACCAACTCTAGATTGCAGGTCACATAATTGATTTCATGCTCATTCAATTTTCTATATTCGTAGCAAATCACATGTCCTTCTTGCATAAGGAATCCTCTGATCGCTTCCTTGCAGGCATATGCACACACAAGGAAATCCTTGTTTGGGTCTACAATATTCAACACATGTGCATTGGTTAAAAGGTATTTCAGCTCTTGGAATCTCTCTTCACATTCTGATGTCCAAATGAATTTAACCCCCTTTTTCTGAAGGGAGGTGATTGAGCAACCAATATTGGAGAATCCCTTTATGAACCTTCTGTAGTATCCTGCTAGGCCCATAAAGGATCTGATATCAGATACATCCTTTGGGGTAGGCCAATCCATAATGGATTTGATATTGTTAGGATCAACTACCACTCCTTCTTCATAAATAACATGGCCTAAGTAATGGACCTGTTTTTGGAAAAAGTCACACTTACTAAACTTAGCATAGAGATGATGTTATCTTAGTACTTGAAGCACTAACTTGAGATGTTCTTCATGCTCTTCCCTACTCTTAGAGTATATCAGTACATCATCAATGAAATCAACACAAATCTATCCAAGAATTTACTAAGTACATTATTCATTAAGCACATAAAAGTGGTTGGTGCATTGGTAAGGCCAAATGGTACTGCCAAAAATTCTTATTACCCATATCTTGTCCTAAAGGCTATTTTGTGGATGTCTTCATCCTTAATTTGGACTTGATGGTATCTAAACCTCAAGTCAATCTTAGAGAAAATTGTAACACCCCTTAATTTTTCAAACAAGTCATCGATCCTTCACAAGGGATACTTATTCTTAATGGTCATCTTATTGAGTTGTCTATAGTCTATGCACAACCTGAGGGTGTCATCCTTATTTTTCACAAATAAGGCTGGTGCTCCCCATGGGGACACACTAGGTTGAATGTAGTTTTTTTCCAACATCTCCTTTACTTGTAGTTTGAGTTCAACTATCTTTGGTGTACTCATTCTATAGGGCGTTCTAGACATTGACACTACTCCCGGTACAAGTTATATTGAAAAGTCAATATCTCTTCTTGGAGGTAGACCTGGTACCTCTTCTGGAAACACATATTTATACTCTCTTAATATGGGATGGTCGTCTAGGCTTGGTTTATTGGCCTCAACAGAGTTCAACACTTGTATTGCATACAAAGGACACCCTTTTCTTTAATACTTCTTCACTTGAAGGGCTGATATTTGTCTCAATGAGACAATATTTTTAATCCCTTGTAGGGTTATTTTTCTCTCTCCTACATATTCACACTCCAAATTTTTATTGTAACAATCCAACTTGGTTTTATGGGCAGCCAACCGGTCCATGCCAATCAACATGTCATAAGATCCTAAAGGGAGCATGTTTAAGGTGGCTTGGGTGGGAAATCCATTCATAATGAATTGGCATGCTGGTATGACCTATGTTACCTTCCTTTTGGTTCCAGTGGCTAGTTGTACCAGCCATGATTTAGCATGTTTTACTTGATGCAGTTTACATTTCTCAATAGTTTGAGGGGCAACATAAATCAGATTAGAACCAAGGTCAATGAAAATGGAAACTAGTTGGTTGGCAATCATACCTTCCATCTCCACCACTGAAGCTTGGTGGTCAGCTTGCCTATTATCCAAGGCTACATAGATTTGTGGCATGCTTTTAGCCACATAAGTGAATGTGGTATCCTCTTGGATGTTGTAGACCCTCCTATTGTTCTATTTCCTATGTGGATAGTCCCTCAACATATGTTCTTCTCCACAACTCCAACATTTCAAGGTTTGTCTCTTTGTGTTATCAGTCTTACTTGGGGCTGCTCCAAAGGGTTTATTACCAATCTGATATGGAAATTTTTTCTGATATACACTTCTAGTAGGACAGATCATCTTAGAACTTTTCCCATGGTTCTTAAATCTTGAGGATTTAAACCCCTTCTTCTTGAATCCCAAATTACTATTCTCCTTCCAGTCCTTATGAGGTTCTGTCTTATTCTTGAATTGCTCATAACAATACCTTTCCTTCCGAATAGTATCTTCTAAGGTCTTTGGCTCATGAAATTCAATTATGTCCCAGTAGGACTGAGACAATCCACTAATGAATCATTGTGGCTTTACCTTTTCATCATTTATGTAGGGCACATAGCTCTTCAACTCAAGAAATTTGTTGATATATTCATCTATGGTGAGTTTTCCTATCTTGAGTTCATAGAACTCCTTGGTCTTCCCATCAAAGTATTTATCTGAAAAATACTTCTTCTGGAAGTATTTCTCAAATTGTTTCCATGAAAAATCCTTCTCATGGATTCCTTTCACATTCCTAAGGTCCTCCCACCAAATGGAGGCCTTTCGATCTAGGTTGAAAATGTTTATTTGAGCGTTTAAGTTTTCAAAGTATTCATGGACTCTAAAGTACTTCTTTAAGCCTAGTAGCGAGACTTTTTCTTCCTCCCCATTCTTAATTTCTCCATCGAAAATGGGTGGTTTGGATTTCTTAAATTATTCAGGGTCATGGCTCTTGGAATGTTTCCTCTTCTTTCTTTTCCTCTGGAAATGTGAACTAGTTTTTCTACTAGAAGATCCCTTGGAGTTATCAGTTTCCTCACTGGAGTATTCTTCCATTAAGTGTCTCTTGGTTCCATGTTGGGCCTTCTTTGAGGTGCTCCTCCTTGTGTGGCCACTTTCAAGACCATGCTTCTATATCTCAGGTGGACTTTGGGTCTTCTTTGTATGTTGTCTGTCCACATGACCGACCGCTGGTCCATGTTGCAACTTCCTTTGTATATTTGATAAGATTTGTAGTAGGAATGTGTTAATTTCAATTTGCTTTTCTGGTTCTTTTATTAGCCTTTCATTGTTAGCCTTACAACTTTGTAATTCTACCATAAGGATTTTTATGGTTTCAAGCAAATATGGAGGGGTTTCCACCACACTCGTGTCATCATATTCTTCCTCTCTATTGTGGGAGATTTCCCTCAGTTCATATGGTGTCACCAACCTGCACGTTGTAGTTTTCCTGCTGTCCACTGATCGCTTGAGTGTTGATAAAACATTTTTTGTTAATTAATTATCTTACTAGTTTATGAAATACAAATAAGACAATTTAGACTTTCGAAACATACAACAACAACAGAAAGTCTCATTCCTCTCACCAGTAGTGGTTAAATAGGTCTCTTATGAAAGGGGTAAGGTAGGGTGTTACCCTTAAAAGTTCTCTAATAATATTTTAAGAAAATCGTTCATGAGCCCAAGAAGGCCAAGTGTTGTTGCCCTCTCTTATACCAATTTGTAACACACCCAATCCCTTAGTGATCTTTTTAAGGGATGGGGCGTTGAAAATTTTATTTCTCTCAAACATCTCTAAATCTCTTCTTAATGACACCATCATCTTCTTCTCATCAAGAGATTTCCAACGACTATCTTCATGATCAAAACTGAGCCCTGGATCAAAATTCATGGCCCCTTAAAGTTTCTAGGTTCATATCATATCCACCTCAAGCCACTTCAGGTCCATGTGACTCCTTGCCACTTATCTTCCTATGTGGCATAGATGTGGTGTCAACCACCTTCCCCTTCAAGTAACACATAATCTTATGGAAAATTCAGACTTCGGCGCAGAGCGCCCCTTTTTCCCTCTACGCGCCTATCCTCCGGAGTCACAAAATCCTAAACTTCCCGAAGGATCCCAAAATATTGCAACTTGGATTCGGCCTTCAACCCATTTCAACTCAACTGGGATCACCACTCCAATCCTTTGGAGTATCGAATTCCTAGACTCCCGAAGGGTCCCCACTTACATGTGGAGACGAATTGAAAGCAGAGGTATGGATAGGTGGGTCTGAGCCTTTGGCCGATTTAAGCCCAATGTTCCAACCTCCCAATCTTCCCGAAGTCCCAAACACCCGGAGTCTCAAGAACTCCACCATATTTTGACCAAACGCTCATGCACTAGGAGAATGAAACACGACATAGGGCAGAGGTGACACGTGGCCTCATTAGTGGGTGACACATGTCAAATTCTAATAGGTTTATAGGGCCTGTGAAAACTGAAATTCAAGGTGACACATAGCATGTTGAACGTGGGTCCATGTCACCTTGGGTGACGTCAGCGTGTCACATCCTTTTAGACTAAAAACCTTCCAACGCCCTTTATATCTTCACGGTCGAGACGTGTCCACATGGATCTATAAATCTACAACCTCCATTGCTTCTCAACTTGGGCATTCAGGGGATCCGCAGTGTTGATTCCTTGTTTCTCCCTGAGTGGTCAACGCCGAGCTGACCATGGTTTGGATCAAACGGTAATGATGAGTCCTGGAGCTTCTTCATATTGATGGTCCTCTTCACTTCCCAACTTCGACGTTCATGAGTTTGTCCATGTAGTTTTCGTTTTACTCCTGAAGTGGTCAACGCTGGACTGACCACGATGTAGGTCCAATGGATGACATTTGGTAGGGGATATGGGAGACACATGGCCCATTCAACTGGTGACACATGTCAAGTTCGATTTGAACCCTAATATCTATGAAAGTCATGAATTGGGGTGACATGTGGCACCCCTACTATGGGTCTATGTCACCCTTGGTGACATCAACAAACCACATCACTTCGGACTTCGACACTTTGGCAACATCTTTGTTCATAACCATGTTGAATCTATTGGAGTAGGGCTTCACCATAGTGTTTTACACCATCCTTTCGCTAGTTGACCGAACGACAGAGATGGGTCCTGAAGGATCATTAGATCCACGACTCACATTGATTCGCTACTCCGACATTCAGGGGTTTTGATGATTATGACACCTCCGTTCTCCTTAAGCGGTCAATGCCGAACTGACCACAACGTAGATCCAATGGTCAGGGAGGCTTCCGAATACCCTCAGATCTATGACTCACATCAGTTCGCAACTCTGGAATTCGGGGGTTTTTATGGTTGTAAGGTCATAACATTTCATAGTTCCAAATGCCCAGAGTTTCTAAGCCAAAAGAGCTTAGCTCCTTTCGGACTTAGCAAAGGGTTCCAAGGTCTCGGTCATATGGGATTTTCTGGAAATCCTTGAGGCTACACACTTTAACCTTATCCATTATTTGGTTAGAGTCGTGGGCATGAACCCCTGGTCACACAAGATAATGGTTTGAAAGAGGCACCTTCCCTCCACATAGCCTGGATTTAGTAATCATGTGAAGGTAAGTTTGAGGGACTGACATTACTGAAGTATTTCAACTAAAGCTACCCCAACTCTTAGCATTACAAGGTCAATTCGTGGGGAATTCCCTTAAGGGTTTTCAAACCAATACAAATACTTTACCTTATCCTTGGATCTGTTTACAGATCCATGTCTAATAGATCTCCTGCTTCTAAGAAAAGGTAAATAGAAAACCATTCAAAAGAATGGGTTCATGGAAACACCATAAACATTCCTTCTTTAATCTTACAATACAAACGTTTTGTCATAGATGTATACATTCAACCATAATTTTGATTTTAATATACAAAGAATAAAAATACTTATCAAGAAACTAGGATTTGTGAAGCAACTGCCGAGAGGGGTGCCAGTTTCCACCCAACCGTAGGCACAACCCCTTCTGATTAGATTTACCACTGGCCACCCCCTAGCTAAACCATGATGCTATGAGAGAGACTCCTTCTTCTTGTTCAATGATAGTCGGGGGCGGAGGTTAATCTCCTCTTCCCATGAAAACTTGTAAAATGGTTTTCTTTTCACCAAGCAAGGCGGTCTGCAATCTTCTTTGCAACCCCGTTTATCAGCTTGGACAAAAAATGCCACCATCTATTTCTTGCACCTAGAGAAAGCTTCCTGGTTATTTCTCCCAGAATGAGAGAGTTGCATGTGCTCTCCTATTCTCTCTGTTTGATCCTGATGGATTTCGGTGGCCTCCCACCTATTCCAACTAGTTAATTTTGGCAGTTTTCTAGTTTGGCAGTTTTTTCCTAGTTTTCAGGTCCGGGACTTTCGAGGCCATTTTGAGGCCCTAAACAACATTTTTAGGGATCACCACAATCAAACTATTAACGAAGTTAGATTATGAGGACAAGATGTTTATTCCTCAGATAGACCTTTCCAATGGGCTATCATGCACCTAAAATAGAGATCGTATGCAAAAGCTACGACCCCAGGAAGTTGATGTACTAGCTTACCCTAACGGGGCCCACATGAATTTTGGCGCTTTATCTCCTAGGGTTAGGTTTTTGGATGTCTATGGTTTTGGCATTCATGTTTATTGTAAAAAGTCCTTCAGAGCCTCATTGTAACCATCTTCTTGTGAATGAGTGCAACCGTCACATCTCTTCTTAGAGATAAGCCGCCACCATTCTAGCAAGCTTGTTTTCTGCTACATTTTACAGTTTCACCTTATTTCCTTATTGAATAGAAACCAGTTTTACTGTATCTTTGTTATCTATGTTAAACATATTTTAATAATCTATATTCATTTCGTTCTTCTCATAAAATCTGGATCCATGGTATTAGAGTGGTCTACTCCTTGTCACTCTTAATGCATGTCCCCAACGAGGCCAGGGTATAAAGAATTGGGTCTCGAGCTTGTTTCTCTTGAGGACAAAATCTCTCACATGCCCAAGAAAAATCCCATGGTAGAATAAAATAAATACGATGGGACAGGATATGCTTTTAAAATGTTGCTTGAGGAATCCCTCACACAACAAAGGAACGAGATGATGGAGAGTTTTGCGCAGATCCTCCGATAGCTACCGACAAACGATGCATGTTACTTGAGAGGAGGCACCTCCCCTTTAAATGTGAAAATCAACTTTGATATTCCTATATTTGAAGGTCAGATAGATGCAGATGCTGTAGAAAAATGATTGAATCTACTAGAAGGGTATTTTTTTGTCCTTAACTTTTCGAATAGAGAGAATATTACTTTTGCGCTCCTCAAATCCGTTCCCCATGTAAAATATTGGTGGGAAACTTTCTATGAGAAAAAGGAAATAGATGAACCCTCATTATTTATAGTTGCAGACACCTAGGAATCCTTCAGGGATGATATTAAGGAACAATACTACCCTGTCGGAAGTTATGATGACTTGTATACAAAATGGACCACACTGAAGCAAGAAAGAGACTAAGCAGTGCCAGAGTTCAAAAATATCTTCCATACCTTGCACACCAATATGGGTATCATGGATTCATAGAGAAATTTATTACTCAATTATAATGGTGCTATGCATAGATACATCCAGACCGAAATGAAATTTCTGGACATCTCGTCCTTGGGTGCAGCCTATCGATATGCCATCAAAATTGAGTAGAAGATCAAACAAAAGATGAGGCAATTTGGGCCTGGGAACCTCTCATAGAAAAATCCATGAAAGGGTGGCCCCAACCCATAGAACAAAGGAAAAATAAAATATGGGCAGTATCAGGAAAACCAATCCAATCCGCAAGCAAAGAAGGACATAAGAAAGACAAAGAAAGATACCAGGAAGTGGTGCAACTTCCATAAGAAGCCTTGACATAACACTGCTGATTGCTTCTCAAAGCAGTCACTGGTGGTCGAAGTGAAAGCCTATGACTCAGATGCAGGTTCTGACTATGACTCAGAGCCAGAAAGGGGAAGAAAAATCATTGACATGAAACCCAATGCCACTATTGCTACCACCAAGCTCCAGCCTGGTGAACCGAACGAGACAGAAGAAGGCGAGCACCTTTTCCATTCATATATGTGGGTAAAAGGCACCCCACTGCACTTCATCATTGATAGCGGTATCCAGAAGAACCTCATCTCAACATAGGTCATCAAGTGGCTAGCTCTGTCGACAACACCACACCCACAACCCTACACCATTGGATGGCTCCGCCAAGGAAGCTATCTCTGCATCAACCAACAGTGTCGACTGTCATACGACATCAATCCCTTCAAAGACAAGGTACTGTGTGATGTTTCTCCTCTGGAAGTTTGTAATGTTCTTTTGGGCCAACCTTATTTATGGAAACATCATGTTGTATATGAGTCTAGGCCTTGTAGTGTTATTATTAATTTGAACAGGAAATTGTACAAGATACCTGAGGCAGTCCCACCTAGTGCTATTTCCTTGATCTTTGCCAAGAAATGCATGAAGATCATCTCTCAAACCAAGAAATTTGTCTTCTTTGTGATTCTCTCTCAGAGTGAGCAAAATATCGCAACCACATCTAGGGCCTCTGTGACCGATCTTTCCAAACAATAGAAGTAAGTGGATAAGGTCATGGAAGAATAATCAGATATCTTTTCCACACCTACTAGGGTACCTCTGCACTGTCAGGTCAAGAATCCCATTGATATGACCCCCATAGAACCACTACTCAATGGGCCAGTATACCGCTGCTCTCTGTTAGAAAATGAGGAGATCAAGAGGCAGATCCAAGAATTTCTCCACAAGGGGCACATCCGTCCCAAATCATCGCTTTGTGCGAGCCTAATCGTGCTGGTGCAGAAGAAATACGGGACCTGGTGACTCTGCATTGATTCCCGAGCCCTGAATAAAATCACAGTCCAGAACCAGTATCCGATTCCTTGAATCAATGACCACCTTGATCCGCTCACATGTGCCAAATACTTCAGTAATATTGATATGAATTCTGGCTACCACTAGGTCCCAATAGAAAAGACAGATGTATGGAAGACATCCTTCAGGTCAAAAGAAGGTCTTTTTGAATGACTGGTCATGACCTTTGGCTTGACAAATGCCCCAACAAATTTCATGAGGATGATGGACAATATCCTACAACCTTTCACCAATACTTTTGTAGTGGTGTATCTAGATGACATACTCTTCTACAACAAGACTTAGGC
>WSFP011458603.1:0-19086 GCA_009831015.1 Picea engelmannii | reverse complement strand
ATATATCAGGAAGACAACAAGCATTCATGGAAGTGCCCTCGAAGTCTTCAAAGTACTCAAAGATAAGTGATATACTCCATCACAACTTGGGAGGATATGTTGTAAAGGAAGGATGTGGCCCCAATCCCAAGGTATTCATCCCAAACCTCAATGGTACGAATCTACAACATGCAAATAGATGAGATGATGTTGAGCATGGTAGAAACCATCTGATTACTAGTCATTGATATATATCGTTAACAGACACAAGGGGACCCACCGATGAGGAAGATGGACTCCAAGGTACCTAGTACAATCTAGCAAGTGTGAATAGAGGATCTGATGTTGAACACTCATAGAATCAATCGATCAAGAGTCAAGGATGCAAATCCATTGTCGATCACGAGGAGGCTTGTCACTGAGGGCTGCAAGCTCTAATCTACTAGCTAGTTTCTAGATCCATCTCCTAGATAATGTTTTGAACTCAATAAGAAGAGATCTGTAGAAGGAGGGCCTTAATGTATCCCCCATAAATTGACATGAAACATACACCAAGAGATGATGTGAAGAGAGAGTATCACAAAGTACAACTAACACAGGGATGGTCGACTAGAAAAGTTAACAAAATAGGGGATGACCGACTCAGGCTTAAACTTACCTTGAACATATAGCACGAAAAAATGGTGACTTGAAAACAATACACAAGAACTAGACAAATATAATGCAACAACACAGGAGGCATTGAAACAGTCTCCATGATGATTGGAAGAGTAACTAGCGTAAGGAGTATCTATGAATCATATTACTCAGACAAATCCTAGGGAAGCTAAAACCGAATTGTATGATGAGGACTCAAATAGGTGCCATGTTCAAGGGTGACTCAACTGACACTACCATTTTGAGAATAGAACAATGGTGAAAAACCCCCACTTTTTTTTTTTTGTGTGTGTGTTTTTTGTCTCCATCATGATTTAACAGGCACAAAAGAAGGACACAAGTATATTCGGTATGTATATTTTTTGTGTCCTTTTACGAGTCCGAAAATGAGAGAAAAGTGTACTCGATAGTATCTTTTCCATGTAATTTTACGAGTCCTAAAAAGAGATAAAAGTATATTCGTTTGGAGAGAATGAGTGGCTTAACAACATGCTCCTATGTTCCAAGCGCATGGAACCAACCAAGCAAAATGAATGCAAATGATACTGGCAAGTGAAATCGACTCTTAGAAATTGTTCTCTCCAGGGGTAAATGGATGCAAGATGGAGACCAAATAATGCAAGAGGAGGATGGTCAAGGCTACTGCAATAGTTGTAAGCGGGATCTAAGCAAATAGAAGCGCAATGATAGGAGGCATGACGCAAGAAACAAATGCATAGGCAACCATTAAGAAACAATAAAAAGTGTTTGAAAACCCCCATGTGATGTGGCCAAAATATAGATGAAGATAGGAGAATGAGGCTCAAACATCAAGTCATGGCGAGGCTAAAGGAGGGATCATGAGCCTACATGAAATCACAATATGGACACCAAATGACAATTTGGGTGCTAAATAGGGTGCCCATGAAGGGTAGGCACTACCATATAGGTTACAATGTGCAAAAATAGAGTGGCTAATGTCGCAACTTGACGGGATCAAACCTAAGGCATAGTGACAACAAAATGGACAATTAATAATGCAAATTGTGGATGCAAAGAAAAACCTATCCCTATATGTCAGTTTTAAGAACATGTACCTCAAGTTCAATGGAAGTTTCCATCTTCGTAAAAAAGTCCCTTTAATCGTGTCAACACATGTAAACTATATTTCAGGGTCAAAATGCATTGTGAAGTCTCAAAAAGAAAATATTTTGGAGTTTTTGGATATGATATATGAAAAACAAAAGACACTCATACCACACACACATGTACAAGGAACCATGCATTTTGATGGTTCATGAAAAGTAGAGCCCATTGCTAGGCTCCGACCAAGGATCTTGATCGTCACTGATGAATTCATGAGCCATTGTCGGCATCATATGGCACACCATATTGGGGCCATGCCACATAGAAACAAATCTCTGCACCCAAAGATACTCATCTTGAGTGGTTTCATGAGCTAGGGAAGCTCCTTGATGATGCTCATCAAGACGTGGAGGTATGAAACATAAATGTTCGGTATAATGGGAAGCAAATAATTCAGTGGCAAATTTTGAAAAATATAACCAAGGCTTAAAAGGATCAAAACTGGGAGGTCTATTGGATGCCCTAGTTGATGCCCCTAGTCCCGGATCACAACTCATCATGCTAACTCTCATTGGTTCTGAATCAGGGCAAGATGATTGATGCATCACCTCATCCTTTGACTCTTCTATGGAAGCCATGACTTCCAGAATGGCCTCATCTAAAGGAAACTCGGTATCTAGGACATCATGTGAACTCGAAGACTCAACAACTCGTTCGGGTGGAGTAGGCAGATCACACTCCATATGAGGTTGAAGTTATTGACCAATATCAACTGATGTTGATGGAATTTTCAAATCAGAAATCTCTACCATGATGAGTGGCATGTGAGCTTCGTAAGATTCAACATCCTTGGGATGAGGTACCATCCAAGGATCAAAAAACCTGAGGGATCCATTGGTAGATGAGGAAACCATGTTGATAGGAGAAATGTCCACAGTAAGAGGTGGTGGGGGAAGGGAAAATACTCCCATGAGTGAAGGATGTTTAAACATCCTCGTACCAACATGCATGTAAGACTGTGTGGTATCACCGACAAAGGGTACATTAGACCTCGCATTGTATCCAAGGTCTGGGGTACAAAACGCAAGTTGATCGATCGTCACTATTTTCCTTTGATGAGGGAAGCGTAAGACCCTAAAGACTAACAAGACAACTACAATCATCTCATAGAACCAAGTGCGCCCGAGTAACATATTGTACTCAAGAGGTGCATCGATGACCTCCACAACAACAAAAACAATGTTACCACCTAACTCGATGGGTAAGGCGATGATTATTCCATGGGGTTGGAACATATGCCCATTGAATTATTTTAACAATGTGGCATAAGTATTATGCTTAGGAGAGTCGAGAGCCTTCCAACAAGAAATAGATATGATGCAAGTCGAGGCTCCTTCATCCACCACGATTCGGTATATGTTTTTCCCCATTGATCGTACTTTGATATGAAAGGCGACCTGATGGGAGAGCCTATGAGTAACCTGGTCATAATCAAAGGTTATCAAACTCGACTATGAGGGATCAACCCCACCTATAACATACAATAAGTATTTTCTCTATGATGGGCAGTTTTGGGGGACTTCTATCGCAGACATGGCACAAGGTTCCTGGACCAAGTCTTCCACAATACAGTAGTTGTGGGCGGCCGATCTAGGAGGATCTAAGGAACACTCATAGAGGTCAAGGAGGATCGAGAACGCTCATAGAGGTCCTAGGGGATCCAAAAAGGTCAAAATATGGCTGTCTTAAATGATCGTGAAAACACCATCAATGTGTAGAGCTCGTCGCTAGCTTTCCAACGGTGCAAATGACACCTTAAACAAAGATTGTATGCAAAAGTTATGCTTAGTCAAAGTTTTGGTTAAACGGTAAAAAAGTCAAAGGCTAGGGTCACCTGTGTCACCACTGCAAGGGTGAAACGTGGCACACCCTATAAGAACACGTGGCAGACGCTGACAAGTTGACAAATGTTCGAATTCCAGGGTGACAAGTGTTCCAGTGATTGATCAACACATGGCACAGTGCAATCAATGAGAGGTTGCTACATGGCAACCCCTCATTGGTCGATTTGGTTACAGGTGTGTAAAACTTATTGGATGCGAGGGGAATCGAACCCCGACCTCCCACCATCCGCGCCACATTACGTTTCTTATCCTACATATGGCGCATAAATAATTTAAGTTTGTTATTCGTTGGAGTCGGCGTGGGAGAGGGCATAGCCCCCGACCCTCGGACATTTGGTATTACGTGGAGAATATATTGTTATATATAACAATAGAACTACCAATGCGCGCCATTTCATATTGTTTCATGCCACGACTATATATTAAGTGGGTTTTTATATTTAAGTGGATGTTATATAGTTACCAAAACAAGTAGTTATAACAAACCACTTAAAACATGCGCACTTATATTATGCCACGGGACTTATTAATGGGTTTTGTTATATGGTTGTTATAAACCATATGCCATATTTAATCTATGGCTAAAACAAACTTCATGTTATTGGATCGAATGGCTAAGATGCCAAACCACCCATTCAAGTGGGTTATTTTAAGAAAATTGTAATTAATCATATTTGATATGAAAAGATGCCCTTTGTGTTATAAAAAGGGGTTCATCTCTTATGTAGAGGGAGTCTCGAATCCTAGAGAGGACTTGTAAGAGAAAGCTAGGAGAGTTGGAGTTCAACTCATCTTATGAAGAAAAATACATTTTGTATGTCATGTATATGACTAGACAATATTGGTGTATAGAACACATTCATGTGTGAGAGAACACTTGTGTGTTAAGAGGCTTTGTGCCATTTTTTTTCATATAGAGTTTTAACTCGTTTGTAAGAGTTAGGAAGAGGTTTTCATGTCCAAAGCCTTGTATTGTATCTTCTTATGTAGAGCTTATGTGTCGTTTGCATAAGTTGAGAGAGTTTAAAAGCCTTGTATTACCTCTTTTATGTAGAGATTTGCTCGTTTGTGTGAGTTAAGAGAAAAAACAGTCTTGTATTACTTCTTTTTGTACATATATATTTGTGCTTATTTGTATGAATTAAGGGGAAGACATCATATAGAGATTTCTTATGTGCTCATTTGTATGAGTTTGTAATTGATAGATTATTCACATAGAAATTCCCGTTGTTGAGAATATTTCGTTTATCTATCATTTCATCTTGATTTTATGGATAAGACATTCACATGACATGTTGCAAATAGGTTGAAATTGGTCCTTTATTTTCCCGAATCTGGTCGTATGTGGTTGTGAATTAACATCTAAGGATTTTTGGGCTGAATTAATATCAGAGATTGATCAAGTTGTTTTTTAGAACTCATTTGGTATTTTTAGATCAACGGCCCATGTGTTTAGATTCTGTGTCATTCATTGAAGAACGCCCTTCGGGGGGCAAAGTGGTGTGTTAAAGGATGGATTCTCAATATGAAGAGGGCCACCAAGATGGTGTTAGGGACCTAACCCTCATGTAGGTAGAATAATATATTTCCATGTAATAAAGGTCAATATTAATAAGGGCTAGCAATAATGAAGAATACGTCCAATGTAAGAAGACCTAATAGAAGCTTTCGCTTCTAGAAGGATCTTCCTCTAGATGGTTCTTTTGATAGACATATTTAGTATAAATATGAGTCAAGGGCATGAGAACTTTTGTCTTGGATATTATTGTAATAGAGCTCTACTCTGCTGGAGGTTGCCCCCTCGAAGAGGCAAGTGAACATTGCTCTCGGTAATCAACGTGTTATTTTTGGTGTTATTTTGTTATCATTTTGTTATTATCATGGTGTTGTTCTGGTTATATTTTTTTTCATCTACCCTTTCTAGCTATTTATTTTTGTTTTGCATACTTTTTATATCTGGAATATTACAAGTGGTATCAGAGCACCTTTCTCAGCAGAAAATTGCGGGTTAAATTTTTCAGGGTAGAGATGTATTCCAACGTCTTTAAGCTACAAAGATCTGTCGTTACGTGCATAAACCCACAGTTGGGGATTCATACATGCAGGAAATGCAAGTGGTACTTAAGTGCACATCTGTTGGCCACCCTTGTAACCCATGTTGGTACCCCTTCGAGTGGTAACGCATCAGACAACACCTGTATACAGATCGACCTAGATCTCCTGAAGCCCTCCGTAGATAAACCGATCGGTTGCCTGACTACGATAGTCTCACCAAGAAAAACACTCGGGAAGATACTCTCTAGTACCTGGGTAGTTGAGTAGTACGACTAAGGGTACGGTCTAGCCTCCTTATTTGGTTCCCTGAGATATTGGGCCGAGTACTACTGTTGGACCCCACACGTATATCAGAGAGCTATAGCACAGGGAAAACTCTTGTCTGTAGAACCCTTGAATACCTAACCCTTGGGAAGAAAACAAAAACATAATAGACAAGATATATTGCGGTGCAACTGTGCCTCCTGCATTCGAGTTGCAAAATTACTACACATTTCTTCCTGTTAAGCATTTGGACATTTCATCACTACAGTATTCTTCAGATCAGAGTATAACTCTGTAGGAGTTAAAAAAAGAAGTCTGGATCATCTTGGCACCATTATTTGATACCTATTACGTTGGTTTTCTCTCTTTGCCCTGATCGCAGTCATACCCATCATTTTTTAGCAAATTTTTTTGTGTGGACCCAACCCCCTTCCAACACCCTTATTTGGGCTTTACCCCATTGGATTCAACTCATCTCCCTGATCGTTGTGATACACTTCACCCATAACCCATTTTCTGTGTGGTCCCACCCGCCCCTTTTTGTGTTCCCTTGTCATCATGGCCCATACTCGTAACCAAGACTTGGAAGCTCGCTTCAATACCTTGCATTCTAATTTCACATAAACCCAACAAGAAGTGCGACAACTTAGTGCCAATATTCTCTCCATCAATCAAAAAATGCATTCCTCCATCGCGACTTCAGTCACTTCCTCAATCGAGGAAGTCAAACAAGAGCTCAAACAAGACATTACTACCCAGCTTGAATCTATCGCTATGACGATCTATGTCAATATACATATCCCTGCAGATCTTCCCTTATCTAACCCACCTTTGCATATCGAAGGTGAAACTTCCTCTCATTCCCAGAATTTTCAGCCCCATCACTTTCAACGTGACCTACGCCTTTCGCGTGTGGATGTGACCAAATTCGATGGATCAGATCCCACTGGCTAGGTAACTCAAATGGAACATTATTTCTCTTTCAATGGAATTACAAATGAGTTTGCCAAACTCCAGTATGGTGTTCTCCATCTAGATCAAGAACGTTGGAAATGGTGGCAATGGATACAAAATGCTCGCCAAGTGTATGTGGCTTAGACACACTTTGTGGAAGAGCTTTATGAATGCTTTGAAACCGACCCCAACCATTTAGGCTGTTTGACAAATTTGAAACAATCTGGCACAGTGGAAGACTTTATAGCTGCTTTTGAGCGACTAGATTTTCGTACGGAGGGCATGTCTGATGCTTTTTTCCGAGAATGTTTTATCAGTGGCCTCAAGGATGAGATTCATGCTCATGTCCTCATGGCTCAACCTCAGAGTTGGGTGGACGCTACTAAACGAGCTAAGGAAGCACAACAGGTTTTCTCTTCTCAAAACCACAAACCCTCCTTTATTCCTCGCACTAAACCAGTAACTCCCACTCCTCCTTCTACTCGACGAAAGATCCAGAAATTGACCAGGGCCAAAATGGATGAACGCCAACTCAAAGGCCTTTGTTATAATTGTGATTACAAATATTTTCCGGGACACAAGTGTAAGGAACAAAACATTTTTATGGCCATCTTAGAAGAGGATGTTGAGGCTCCCCTTGTGTTTGTGTCACCTGAACCCACTAACATAACCCCTCCCTCATACCCTCCTGAAGTAGAACTGATCATTTCCCTAAATGATCTCACTGGCTTCTTTGCTCCCCAAACCCTCAAGCTAATTGGTTACATCAAGCATAGGAAGGTCATCATTCTTGTTGATAGTGGAAGCACCCATAATTTTATTCATCGTCACATTTCCCAAGAAAGTAACTATTATATCCGTGCAGTCAATAATTTCCAAATCATGATTGCCAATGGTGGGTCCATGAAATGTGGAGGGCGTTGTGAAAATGTGAGTCTCCAAATTGGTGACTACCATCTAAAATCTCATGTGTTTTCTATCGACATGGGTGGTTGTGACATTGTGTTGGGTGCATAATGGATAACGACTTTGGGTCCCATTCTCATGGATTTTAAGGATTTAACCATACAATTCGATCAGGAGGGACAAAAATATAAGCTCCAAGGCATCATCGCCGGTTCCCCGGAGATCATTAGTTCCCATCGCATGGAAAAGATGCTCAAAAAAGGTCATTCTGGCACTATTTCCCAACTCCATGCCATACAAGCCACTGAGACACCCTCTGTGCCGCAGGACCTCCAATCCATCTTCTCTAAACATCAAGTGTTTTTTTCCACTCCCCAGGGACTCCCTCCTTCCCATGGTGTTCATGATCATTCCATCCCCCTTGTCATAGGAAGCCTTCCTTCCAATATCCGTCCCTATCATCACCCCTTTTCCCAAAAAAATGAAATTGAGAAAATGGTTCAAGAACTACTCAACGCAGGTGTTATCCGCCCTAGTACGAGCCCCTACTCTTCTCCTGTGGTCATGGTCCTTAATAAAGAAGGTTCTTGGTGCATGTGTCCCGACTTCTGCGCCCTCAACAAACTCACCATTAAAGACAAATTTTTCATTCCTGTCATTGATGACCTCTTGGATGAATTGAATGGCGCCCAGTTCTTTACTAAACTTGATCTTCGTTTGGGCTACCACCAGATCCGTATGAAAGAGGAAAACATTCCTAAGACTACCTTTAGAACTCATGAGGGCCACTATGAGTTTTTGGTCATGCCCTTTGGCTTGTGTAATGCTCCCTACACTTTCCAAAGCCTCATGAATCATGTCTTTCGTCCTTTTCTCCATCATTTTGTGTTAGTTTTCTTTGATGATATCCTCATCTACAGCAAAATCTGGACAGACCATCTTGCTCATGTGGATCAAGTTCTCCATCTACTCTCTCAGCACCAAATTTTCCTCAAACAATCTAAATGTGCTTTTGGCGCCTTAGAAGTAGAGTACTTGGGTCATCTTGTTGGCAAGGACGATGTAAGGGTGGATCCTAAAAACATTGAAGCTATGCAAGATTGGCCTCACCCAAAGACTCTCAAAATATTGTGGGTATTTCTGGGTTTAACAGGTTATTATCGCAAGTTTGTTAACAATTATGGAAAGATTGTGGCACCTTTCACTCCACTCCTTAAAAATAAATCTTTCACTTTGACTCCAACAGTTGCTCAGGCTTTTCAAACCTTGAAGATGACCATGTGCACCACTCCAGTATTGGCCCTTCCTGATTTCACAAAGACCTTTGTCCTGGAATGTGATGCTTCCGGGAAAGGAATTGGCGCTATCTTTATGCAAGAGGGTCGACCTTTGGCCTTTACCAGAAAATAATTGTCCAAGATAAATTTTGGCAAATAAATCTATGAAAAGGAAATGTTGGCTATTCTGCATGTTGTGGATCTTTGGCAACCTTATCTATTGGGGAAACGCTTCCAAATTAAGATAGATCATCAAAGCCTCAAGTATTTTCTGGAACAACGCCTTTCCTCCCCCAAGCAAAAAAAATGATTGACTAAGCTCTTTGGATATGATTATGAGATCATTTACAAAAAAGGCAAAGACAATGTGGGTGTTGATGCACTTTCCAGAAAATATGAAGATGAAGGGTCTATTTTTTCTCTCTCTTTCATTGTACCAGATTGGCTCCAAGATGTTCGCCAGGAATGGCTACACGATCCCAAAAGTTCGCATTTGATACAACAATTGCAGTCCAATTCTCCAGTTTCCACATGGTACTCTTGGCTCAATGATGAGCTTCAATACAAAGGTCGTTTGTATTTAAGTAAATAGTCAAAACTTAAATCTGCGGTACTTTCTGAGCTTCATGCTACACCCATAGTTGGGCACTCTGAGTTTACCAAAACCTATGACCGGGTCAAACGTTCTTTTTTTCTGGGAGGGTATGAAACAATACATTTGTAATTTTGTGGCTGAATGTGATGTGTGTCAACGCAACAAGGGTGAAACTTTCAAATCTCCTGGCACACTACAACCGCTTCCGATTCCACCTGCTATTTGGCGGAATATCTCTATGGATTTTATTGTAGGCTTACCTAAATCGGGCAATAAATCAGTCATCACGGTGGTATTTGATCGTCTTTCCAAGTTTCCTCATTTTTGTGTGCTTCAACACCCATTTACAACATCTACTGTGGCTCAACTTTTCATGGATCAGGTCTTCAAGCTTCATGGCATGCCACATTCTATTGTTTATGATCACGACCCAACTTTCACCAACAATTTTTGGCAAGAACTATTCAAGCTACAAGGCACCCAATTTCATCTTAGCACAACTTATCATCCCCAGAATGACGGTCAAACTGAAGTGGTCAACACATGTTTGGAAACATATTTGAGGTGTTTTGCATCGGAAAGGAAAAATCAGTGGGCTCAATGGTTACCACTAGCTGAATGGTGGTACAACACTTCGTACCATACAACTACACGCATGACTCCTTTTGAAGCAGTATATGGACAAAATCCACATTTAGTCCTCTCATAGTTTCCAGGTGTCTCGAAGGTCTAGGCGGTTGACCAAACACTTACAGTTTGAGAGGCTATTCTCCTTACCCTCAAAGAGAATTTGGTCATGGCCCATAATCGCATGAAACAACAAGCAGATCAAGGTCGCTCTAAACATCAATTTTTCAAAGGGGATCAGGTGTTTCTTCGATTGCAACATTATAATCAAACTTCCCTCAAGGATGACCATTGTCATAAACTGGCGCCCAAATTTTATGTTCCTTATACCATTCTCAAGTGTGTGGGACAGGTGGCCTATCAGTTAGCTTTGCCCAATCATTCTAAGATCCATCCCATTTTTCATGCTTCTTGCTTAAAAAAGGTGATTGGAACTAAGTGCCAAACTCAAACCAACCTTCCTGAGTTGGATGAAGAAGGATCCTTTTGGATACAACCACAAACAGTTTTGGACCAGCGTGAGCATCGACTGCGTCAACGAACCATCAAGGAAGTGTTAGTCCAATGGAAAGATACAACTCCAACAGATGCCACTTGGGAACCAGCTACCATTCTGCAGCAATTTCCCCATCTCAAGTCTTGAGGACAAGGCTATTTTTAAGGGGGAGGACATGTTAGGGACCTAACCCCTCATGTAGGTAGAATAATATATTTCCATGTAATAAAGGTCAATATTAATAAGGCCTAACAATAAGGAATAATAAGTCCAATGCAAGAAGACCTAATAGAAGCTTCTGCTTCTAGAAGGATCTTCTTCTAGATGGTTCTTTTGATAGACATATTTAGTATAAATAGGAGTTGAGGGTATGAGAAATTTTGTCTTGGATATTATTGTAATAGAGCTCTGCTTTGCTGGAGGTTCCCCCCTCGAAGAGGCAAGTGAACATTTCTCTTGGTAATCAAAGTGCTATTTTTGGTGTTATTTTGTTATCATTTTGGTATTATCGTGGTGTTGTTATGGTTATATTGTTGTTCATCTACCCTTTCTAGCTATTTATTTTTGTTCTGCATACTTTTTATATCTGGAATATTACAGTTGGGAAGAAGATGTTGATTCATTCGCAGAAGGAGTGGGATGAGAATTTTTATAATTCTTGGCTTGCATTTGCAAATTGACTGTGTGGTCACACATGAAAATGGAAATATTTGAGGAAGACCCCTCATGATGAGGGGTACCTTCCATGCCCCCTTGTGGAGGGGAAATATTTGTTGCAACCATATGTTGAGGTTGAGGAGGAAAATGATGAGTTAATATAGTAGGTTGTTGGGGGCCTTTTGTTGTTCCAAATAACGATGGATCTCATACTTCCTAGGATATTGGTGAGTTGGGTGGTCCTCCCCACAAATCATGCAGGGGAATTGACTCTTCTTTTTCTCTTTCGTTCCCCTCTCTTGATTTTTTTGGTAGAAGTAGTCCCTTTCTCAGTATTGTAATTTTTCTTCTTATTCCTCTTATTTTGTCCTCCAGGTTGCTAAGGATTCTTTGGTTGCATGGAATACATCGAATTCATATTGGAGGTATGAGTAGGGACCGTGGCAGTTTGAGCACTAGAAATAACAACTGATGGGTATGATGAAATATCCATGTGACCTACCTGGTCAACTAACTGGTTCACAAAGGCATGGGAAACATAACCAACCACACCATCGACATGGGGTTTTGGGTTTGGATTTTAGGATCTGTCGATGACCTAGGAGCATGTGGGATAATGTCATACATAGTACCCGACTGAGAGTAAATCAAGTCCAAGTGTTGGTCATGCATAATGGCTTTCTCCTTAGTAGTCTCCCCAACCATAGCTAGATCCTTGGAAATGGTTGGAAGGAGGAATTTGGTGAACCACTCCATCAAGATATTATCTGGGATCTAGGTCTTGATCATCCTACTCCTTTATCACCACTCATGAATATGATCAGAAATGTGGGTAGTGGTATATTGACACAGTGATGTCAAGAGCATTGTTTCTATATCATACCAAATGGGTAGTTGGAAATGTGTTAGAAACGCCATTGCCAAGTCATTGAAGCTTTTAAAGGAAGCACCTTGTAATTCAATGTACGATTTGGTGACACTTCCAGTCAGAGATATTTGGAAAAGATGTAGCCTCATGCTATCATCCATCAAGGAATTGAATGAGCACCACAAATGGTATGTCATGATGTGTGTGAAGGGGTCTTCTCTTGGCTTTCCATTGAATTTGGGAATGTTTTACGGTAGCTTTCCAAGCATGGTCGACCATGAAGGGTTGTGGGAAATAGGTTCATTGGTCAACCACGATAAACTAGGTTAGTATAACATCGCAAGGAACGGAAATGACGTCTGAGAAAATGAATACTAGGAGGGAGATGAAGTCTCTGTTGTCCCAGATGAACCTTGCAGTCCCCCCTATATTCATACTACTAGAAGGTTGATGAGGTGTTCCCAAAGAGTGAGTGCCCCCAAGGATGGTGGCACTTCTATGGGAATGACTGCTCCCTAGACCAAACATGCCCCTAAGGGAATTACCACCAGGGATAGATGTAGACCCTACATGAAAAAATTTCTCAAAATTAGTCCCAAGGAAGAACCCCCCAAAACCCGAGGTACTTATTAAGGGAAATCCTCCCCGCTGTGAAAAATTGACCCCAGGGAAATGTGTGCTAAGCCATGGGAATTCAAAACCTCCTGACATACTATTACCTCCATCCTGACTAGGGATAGCCCCAAAAACACTAGGAATTTTTCATCCAAAAGGTACACCCGCGCCTGATGATGTCAGGCCGCTCATAGAAATGGAGGAGGTGGAAGGAATTCCAACCCCCATGTTGAAACCAAGGCTCATCCCCCCGCCGAAAAGTGATCCAGAAGTGGACATCGGAATAAAAAGGATGCACATAGGAACACTGGGTATACTAACAAATGGAAAAGAGGACATGGTTGGGGTCCCCCAAATCCAGGGACCTATAGAAAAAGGGATGGATGGTGTTGGTCCAATGGTGTTAAGGGAAGGTAATGTGGACATCATAGGGATGCCTCTAGTCCCACTTGCAGATAAGCTTGATGGCTTAACTACACTAGATGAGAAACTTGGTCTGAAAATGTTTGGAGTATTTCTAAACAAAGAAAAAGGAGCACCAAAAAGTTCCCTTACCTAGAAAAGTATGGGTGCTTCATGATTAGTCAAAGGAGGGTTAAATTTTGGTGGAGTACTTTCGTCAACCACTTCCACCTCAACCAAACCAGTCTCCTCAAACCAAAGATGAGACTCTTCATATTCTTGGTCACCAATTTCGTGTTGCTTTAGAGGTGGTTGTTCCTCTGTGATTGGATCTATCCCTCGTAACTGATGATACTGGTGTGGTAATTCAACCACGGTGAAAATAATAGGTGTAAATGAAAAACATTTCAACCTAAGGCCGATATAGACTCAAAATCAAAGAGAACACCCCTATTAATTCTAGGACAACAAAAATAAAACGAATGTCTCGGGGGACCTTCCTAAAACCAACCCTATGGGAGAGATGAAGTCCCCATAAGATTGGCTAGCGAAGGTATGAGGAGCAGTTACGATGATCTACGTGAAACAACCTTGACTGGTGCAAGCACCCTTTATTAAGGAGGGGACCCCTCGGGGGACATGAGACCATGAACAAATGTCTTCCCCAGCTATTATAGGTATGTCCCACCTGTAATCACCTATGTAGGCTACCTAGGAATGGTCATTAAGTCTACCACCTCATAATCAATGACTGGATGAACAGTTGCAGGTCCAACCACACATAAGGGCAGGGTAACTATGTTAGAAGATTCGAAGGCATTACCTCAGACAGAATCATGGCACCAATGAAACCCTTGCATATGTAGTAGTTGAAGCGATACCACAAAGACCAAAACAAGTACAGAGGGGTAATCTCCCTACTTTCCCCGATGCGACCTTGTGCTTAACTCTTGTGTTAGAGGATCTTCCCAACACACTGGTTCTAAAAATTGATTTTCACTCTTTAATGAATCCTAGGTTTTGTTTTCATGGCCTTGGAGAGTTCACTCTCCAATCCTAGTCCAAGGCCCTAAGACTATCTAATCTCGGTTCACTAAAAAATAAAAATTTATAATAGATTTTAGATTACACAATTCTTTTTTATGGTTGTTGTTTATGTCAATGGGAAATGAATTAAACTTTTATGGTGTTTTTGACTCTTGATACAACAAAGCAATGCAAAAATGCCAATTTAATTTGTTCACTTCAATGAAGTCTAGCTATGGGAGGGAAATATATTTTTCTCTTTTCTTTATAGCTTCTCAGAAGAATCCTCAAACATCAAGCAATCACACATACAATTCAGATTCAAAGTTCTTAAAATAATTAAAATCAAACACTTCACCAATGCACCCTTATTCTAATGCTTCAAAAGCTCACAAGCATGCAAATATTTTGTTTTTTCTTTACTTTTCCAAATATAATGAAAATGAGTATTAATCAAACCAAAAACACAATATGAAAATGGAAAAACAACAAATCAACAAGCCAAGGGTTGTAGGAAATCGGTAGTGATGTTGAATAATCTCACTCCAATGTCTCTACAAAGATCTCACCCAAAACTCACCTAAAAGGATACATCTAGCAATGAATGATAATCACAAAAGGACAAACCAAATTCAATCAAAACTAGACACTACTAAATCTATTTAAATTTGTTGGATTCATTTCCCAACTTCATTGGATCACTAGACAATAACCAAACTTGTTCAAGCGACCCAGGAAGTCCACACAGACACACTCCAAACATGGATTGAAGGAAAAATGTGTGACAATAAAACTCAAAAATAGGCAATATGTGGACACCGCAGATCAATTAGAGTCTTATGGGATTAGAGAAGGTAGATCTAATCTCAAAAGAATGGAAATCCTACAATTTCCCTAGTTTACAGGGATCGTCGCGAGACACATGCAGTGCAACCGATGACAATCATCGCGTGACTGTTATACTGCAACAACTACAACCACAAAAAACATGTTTTTTGAAAATATGGACCTGCGTAAGATCTATCATATTTGAAATATCTAACCTCTGGAAGAGTATAGGGAAAGACAAAAATGAAATCACAAACAAAAAATAGAGGAAAATTGGAAAGAAATTATAAACTAGATAAGAATCAAAGATTCATCCCCAGTGGAGTCGCCAATTATTTTATTAGAGATATCTCACCAGTTAGGTAAGTTATATCTCCATAGGACCTGCCTATTGATCCTAGACAAATAGTCAGGCTAGACTTCTAATGGTTTGCCTAGATCTAAACAAGTAATTTATTTTATACCAAGTGGGAAGAGAATGGCATGCCTTACTTATGTAGGTTTTCCTTGTATGTCTTGGTCGTTGGAGACCTTGAGTTCCAACTCCAGTCCTTGGAACTTGCTTCCTTAACACAAGCAACAAAAAAACACCAATCTCTTTCTTCTCCTAGTGTTAGAAATCACTAATCCAATTCAGATCTATGTTGATCTATTGATTACAAGACTAGATCTAAACATTTGTAAATAAGATACAAACACAATTAGGAGAAAACCAATGATCTAATAATGAAATATAGGAAATACATGAATTATCATACCTTGTATGTAGATGCACTCCCCTTTGCTCCTTGATTTTTACTCCTCCTAGAATTCATAACCAAACTAGGCAATATGATTACTAGGAAATATGATTATGGCCTCTTTGAATAGGAGAAGCTCCTATGGAATTGGACAACATAACTTTGCAAATTGTTCTTCCTCATGCTCAAGTCTTTCCTTCTCTATATAGATCCTTGGAAGAGGCTTATGAGAGCTTCTAGATCTTCTACAACTAAATGGAGACTCACATTATGTGAGTTCCTAGGTTCATGCCACAAAGATACAACTCATCCCTCACTTACCTTTTCATAACTCAACGAATCTAGAAGGTTGCAAATATTGTCACCTATTTCATTATATATGACAAATGACAATCGTCGCTTGTGGTCTCATGCATGTCTTGCAACGACCCTAAAAATTTTCCTAAATATTGAGCTAGAGATGTGTCTTGGAACTCAACTAAAAGCATTATCTTGCAATGCATTTAGTAGCTACTACATTGCATTGCAAAAAAATCAATCAAAAAAAGGTTTGAGGATAAAATCAAACTCTCAACCAGATCCAAAAATTGATTTTGTAGCAACCACTTTTGTAGTAGAAGCATAACTTATTTCTCCCACTTCAAAACCAACATATACATAGAAATTAATCATTGGGCAGCTATATCTCAAATTTCAAGAGAATCCAGTCAAAGAACTATAAATATCACAAGAATTTGTTTTCTTTGAAGAATCAATACCACGGGACAAACCACAAGTTATTCTAGCCAACATGGTAGATGAAGAAGGAATTGGCCCCACCAAGGAGGAGACTATAACTTTTGAATTCCCGATTATAGATCCAAGAGGGATAACACAAATGAAGAAAATTCCTCCTTCAACTTTACCAAATTTTATGATATAGCAAGTGAAGATCCAAATACATTTCTTTTTGAATTCGATGTCCTTTGTAGAAGTTACAATTATACTACCAATGCTAATAAATTGAAGTTATTCCCTACTACAATGAATAATGCAACACTTCGCTAGTTCGTGGGACTTGATGAAGATAATATCCGAGTATGCGATGAAATGAAGCAATCATTCTTGAAGAAATATCATGACACTGCAAGGCCAAATTTTTGAGAGAATAAATCTTTAAGATTACCCAGAAAGAAAATGAGAGTTTGGAGGATTATGTGGAACACTTTCAGTACAATTTGTAGAGGTTAAAATAGAGTAAGTTGGATAAATAAACCTTGCAAATAATTATGTTAATATGAATTCGAGATGAATGTATTGACCTCTTAAATTTGATAGGAGTTGGAGATTTTTCTCAATTAACCTATGAATAAATTTGTGAGCTATACAAACACTATCAAGGGGAAACTCAAAGCATGGAAAGGGCCCAAGAGATACAGTTGACAAAATTTCAAAATCATCCAAAGTAGGGATCACTTGAGCTGATATTGGAAACCAATTAGAGAAATTAAAAACCAATATCCTTAGCTCCTTAAGATCACTATTGGATACTTTTAAAAATAAGAAGTGGGATGAAGCAATGTTGACGCTCTCAATATTTTGTTGCAAATGTAGAAAAATAACCCCCTAGGGGATTGTTTGTTGAACAACGTTGAAATATGTGAAGTCTGTGAACATAATCACACTTACCAAATGTTTTCCTTCTTAGCAAGGTTTTAAAGTTATTTATAAATGATCCAACAAGGAGATCGATCATATGTGTTTGATTTCCTAGAAACGTCCTTGGAAACTTTGTCCACTAGGTATGGTTCAATATCCTTCTTAGATTTATAATACATTTTGGTCTAATAAAAAAAATTCACAATATCCCCTTCAAATTTGGTATCCTCCCTTTCCTTGGTAAAAATGGGCACCTCAAAACCATCCTTGAAAGTAGGATTGGCAAGGTCCTTCATTTGGAACCCAACCACAACAATCAACTCCTCAAACTCCACAACAAACACAATTCTCCCAACCACAATTGAAAATTCCCTAGCAACAACAATTACAACTACCTACAAGTATCCCTCCACCAAGACCAAAAATTCCTACTCGACCCACCACTAATCCAAACAATAATGCATCTCAACCTGCTTACAATGTTGAGTTGCCAAGTTACCCTACATATTTGATCTCCCCTGTAGATTAACAAGATATTCAGAATTTCAAAATCTTGTATATTTTTTTTTGTAGCAAATCATTCTATTGATCATCCTCCCATAGCACCACAAACTACTTCTCTTGGAAATTCATTATGGATTGCACAACTTCCTCCCTATTTGGAGAGGCTAAGTTTATACATACCCCTCACTCAGCCTAAATTTGACTTCCTAGGAGAACTAAGGAATGAGTGTGTAAACATTCCATTTTTTCGGATGATCAAATATTTACCCATATATGCCAAAGCAATTAGAGAAATATGATTAAGGAAACTTGGTAAGACAAATAAAGAACCTCAAACTATTCATGTGATCTACCAATTGGTAGATTTGATGCTTGGAAATTTCTTCACAACCAAGTATATAGATCCAAAGCCCTATATTTGATGTCCACATTAACAATATCCCCATCTCAAACACTCTTATCGACTTAGGGGCCTCTATTAACATTATGACTAAGGAAACTATGGAGAAACTTAGACAACCCAACTTACGGAAAAATTTTAGAGTTCTTTGATTAGCTAACTGATCTACTATTAAATATGAAGGCATCCTAGAGAGCATGGTGATTTATGTGGATTTCTAGGAATACCCAACAATTTTCATGGTCCTACGACCTAAATCTAATCTTGGTGGTTATCCACTAATTTTAGGAAGGTCGTGGTTGGCCACTGTATATGAATATATTGGCTACAAATCTAGAGATATGACTATTTCTCATGGGGGTTCCACTAAGAAACTTACCTTATATCCTCTTGCTAATCCTAGCACAAATCAAGAAATTCCTATATAGGTAGGAAACGGGGACAATGACAATGAGAGAATTAAACAATTGCGTACACTTGACATAGCTCTCTCTTTTAAGGAGAAGAGTGGGAATGACTTAATTTGTGATATTATAACCGACCCTTATTTATCCTACAATCATATCTTGGACATGTTGCAAGAAGGTAACTCATTCTCTACTAAATCACTACAACTAAAGTCCATGTCT
>WSFP011458602.1:0-19086 GCA_009831015.1 Picea engelmannii | reverse complement strand
TTTCATGTCAACTAACACATGATGATTGTGAAACATGATGAGTGTGTAATATTGTGAGTGATATATTATCTTAAGTCAAAGAATGGGCATTACAACTTCCCAAACTCAAAGCTTCACGTGAAAGAGAGGCCTAGGTTAACATGAACCGACTTAGTAGATCCATAGAACTGTCCATGATTCTTCAATCCTTCTAAGGGAAATTGGGGAAACTTAGTATAAAGGGCTTGTTTTGTGAATGCTTTTACTGAGTGTTTTTTTGGCAACGATCAATCAACTAATGGATAGTAGCTCATAACTTGTTGGACTCAATGGATGAGTATGATGATAATAATAAAAAAATTTAACAAATCAATCTAAATGTTGAAGATTATATTTTGGGATGTTTTAGAAGGTGTGGTTGGTTGTGACTATATTTTGTTATATGATTGCAGATTAAATCTAGGTAACTTAGGGTCGGGTCTTATGTGAAGGTGTAATTTGGTTACAAGTATCATAGGGTGACGAAGTCACTAGGTTTGTTGCAAGTTAACGTTGCACAACTTAGAGTGACACCAAAATGGAAAAAAAAATGTGAATAGCTTTATGGTCATGACAATACGCACCACTCTTAAATGATATATATGAGGATATTATGTTGTCAATATCATGTGGTAAATAATCACCATGTTTACTGGTCAGAGGCTTTTGTATCCACAATAATGTGTTTCTCCTATACTTTACCCATACTAAACACATAATCCATATACTTTTGTACAATTGTTTATACAAGATCTCATATAATGGTTTTTAGCAACAACCACCTTGCTTTTTCTAACAATCATTGCATTCGATAGAATAATGATTCAATCCACCTAAGATGAAGACTAATTTCTTTAAAATAGGAATTAAGAAGAGATGACTCATGGAAATGAATCAAACCTTGATTTCAGATACTAAAGCATCCATTTGACAACAATGCATCATACTTAGCTCCAAATTGTATCCCTCCAAGCCATGCAAATATAGAAAAAAGTAAACAAAAGTCGAGAATTAGCCAAACAATATGAGAAGAGGCACCAAGAGGATATCCAAGACCTAGTTAATTAATTAGGAGTATAGGGCATAAAGAAAAGAGAATAGAGAGCTTATTGAGAACAAGGGAAATCCCTCCTCTTCACTACCTCAGATCTTAAAACATCCCATGACTATACAAATATATTCCAAGCTTATGTTATAACATAATAGGTAGCTTGAGATGTATCTACAACCATACCCAAAAGTTCCAAACTAGTCTTCAAAATTGAAAGGGATAAAATTGACACCATACTTAATTCGTTCAAGAAATTTGTCCCCTCATTTAATTCAGATCACCCATTTCCCTTAATCAAAATTTTATTTGACCTCAACTCCAACCTCTCTTAGAAGACATTATTTGAGAAAATCATCATTGATCATTTCCCATAAACTAAGACGTTGTTATTTTAAACAAGTGGACAAAATGGACAACATTAATGCTCACAATTTTGTCATCTCAAATATTCTAAAAAATCATGGCATGTTATTCCAAAAGTGTTTTCACACACTTAAAAGCTAGTCATGGGAGCCTTAGCTTTGTTATTAAACACACTCTTATCTAAACCATGAGAATATATTACACATATTTATATAGTAACAATGCATCATAAAAAATGATATTGATGATCTAAAACAAATGATATTTATATTAGATAGTGAGATTCGATGTTTGATGTTTTGATGGTCGCGAAGGTGTCGCTCTCCTGGTGTGCGACGACTAGGGTTTAACCCTGGTTGCTCGCGACCTCTATGCGAGTTGGGCCTGCAGCCCATCCTCTTCACCTTCAATGGCCACGGCTGCATCCCTCTTCGTGGGTGCCCCAGGTAGCGAGGCTTTTCCCTCCCTCTCGGTGTCTCGACCAGTTGTTGCTTCAAAGTCTGGGGCCTCTTTTCGTGAGGTTGTTCAAAGGAGCTATGCTCCTTCTCCTTCGTCTCTTCTTGTTCAGGAAGCCCCTCCCCTTGTCATTTCCATGGGGTCAAGATGTCGAGGAGGAGGAAGAATATTACCGATCCGTGAATTTGATTTGTCATTTCAATGGTTTTTGGCCAAATTTAGTTGATCTCAATAGTTGGATCTTGGCTACCTGGATTCTTATTATGTAGTAACAAGATTTCATTCATCCTCGTGCTAAAGGTTTCTTCATTGTTGAGTTCGACATTGAAGAAGATTGTGATCTGATTCTGAACTCAGGTCCGTGGTTTTGGGGCAACTCAAGTTTGTGCATGAAACCCTGGACTCCTTCTTTCAATCCAGCTTCTAACATTCTCTCCTCAACTCTTGTTTGGGTGAGGCTTCCCAATCTTCCCTTGTATTTCTAGGGTTTACCTTCGCTTGAAGCCATTGGTTCGGCGTTGGGGAAGTTCCACTTTGCATGTCGTGAAACTTCAAGGCACAACATCTCCACTTTTTCCCGTATATGCGTGGAAATGGACTTCGGTAAAGGATTCCCAACCAAATTTATTCTTACTGGTAAAAGTTATTCTTGGTCTCATAAACTAGACTATGAGAGAGTTTCCTTGCATTGCAAATCTTGTTTTGAAACGGGACATCTTGCAACCCATTGTCCCAAAGGGCCCAAGAAGAACTGAAAGCCTTGAAAATCCACTTGGTGGGTGGGATCAAATGACGACCATCAATTTATCTAGAAGCTTCCTCGAGCCAACGAAAAGAGTCCCAGCCAGATCATCCTCCTCAACCAACTCCGCTATCTTTAGTCACGAGTCCATAATCCAATCAAAAGTCGGAGAATGTAGTTTCTTCTCCTCAGGCTTAAGATGAGGAACCTCGAGTCCAGTCTTCTCCTCAATCATCAACTTGTTGGGCAGATCAGGCAGAAGATTATGGGGTTTTGGATGAAGAAAAAATAGAAGCTCCAAATCAAGACAATCTAGGAAATACAGGCAACACAAGTACCTCAACACATGCAAATGAAGGTTGGACGGTAGTGAGAAAGAAGACGACATCACATGCCACATCTCAACCAATGGTAACAGGAAGTCAGGCCCGTAAGTTAGCCAAATCGGCAAGCTCCTCCCCAACATATTAATTTTAGATGCAGTGTGTCTTCACATTTATCCTCAAGGTTTTTTTCAAAGTGTATTCAGTAAGGTTGTTTTATGTGAAGTTTGCATTTGAATATTTGACACAGTCATTAATAGCTTGTAATAGTGGTTTAATTGAGGCCCTCGCTTGGCCTGAATTTTGAAGGACATTGTAACTCCTCAGCGGTTTCGACCACGCCTTTTTGATAATACAAATTTCCTAATTTTTGTGAAAAAAAAGATTCAATGTTTGAGCTTTTAAGTGTTAGCAAACTATCATTCCAACACCACTCAAAAACCTTAAAACCTTAGAACACCCTCAATAAGACCATCCAAAAATCTCCAAATGTACAACCAAGTCAACGAAGAGAGATGTTGATTCCTTGATACATCATCCCCTCAATGAAAACCACCCCTAATGTACAAATGGCCTTTCTCTAGAATTTTTTTGGATAGTAGCATGGTACTAATATATGGTATCACTATGTGAGATAGTCTCATCTTTAGACTTTCCCTTAATGTTCTTAATGATCCACAATTTACTTGGCATAAACCACTGTAAAGGTTGCTTGGAAAGTTATGTAGGAAAATATTGAGTGGTACGTTTCAAATCACAATATCTCATCTAAAGGGTTTGTTCATGAAGACATTGATAAGATGGTTTATATTTACTTGGCATAAACCACTGTAAAGATTGCTTGGAAATTTATGTAGGAAAATATTAAGCGGTATGTTCCAATCTATAATAGTTCGTCTAAAGGGTTTGTTCATGAAAACATTGATAATATGGTTTATTTTTGTAATGATGCTTTGGATGTGTGAGATCCTCACACCACAATAAAAGAATAGTTAAATTTTGCAAAATAATATATTTCCTTTGTGATATCGATGTGTTTTACTAAATAAAAAAAATGATAAATTGGAGGGGATTGTCATGATTTTAAACTTTGTAACTAGTGGTTGGGGTAAGACACCACTATGAAAACAACATAGGTTCGATCGCAAATGAGTGTAGATCCCTTGTGTGTGAGAGAGTGAAGGAGTTTCTTTCTCTCTATCATCAAAGAGGTTTGGCATGTGTCTAGTGTTAGCTTTTGGGGCCACTTTGAATGTGTTTTACACCATGTTTGAGGGTGCATGGTTTATGGATGACCCTCGGTTGTTCCATGATGGACATACACATTGGAGTTGACTTGCTCGTTGGTTGTTAGACCTCATCTTGGTGCTCATGTGGCTTTCTTCCTTGTAGTGTTGGAGACCTATGGAATTCAATGACTTCTTCATGGTGGCCACATGGAGGTTCGTTACTTGCTCATGAGGAAAAATTACTTTGGAGGCGGAGTGTTGGGAAACTTGGAGGAGGGCATTCATCCCTAGATGGTATAGGCACACTTGGTTGCTTGACTGGAGATTTATACTTTACTTGAGGATGTCTAGGTTGATTTAGTAATGATGTAGGTGGGGTGGACCTAATGGAGCACATGGCATAGGAGGAGCATTTGAACTTTGTAGGCTTGGGGAGGTGGAGTTTTGGACACATCTCATAGAAAATTCATGCCTTGGAGCCTTGCTTGTTGAATGTATTCACCTTAGAGCTTGACATGTGTCACTTGCAATGGAAGTGCTCCACATGTGATCCATTGAGCCTATTTGTGTAGATTTAGGTTGCTCATAGCAGAATAGGTCCACTTTATATTAAAGTCTCCCCTTACCTCTCATATAAATAGAGGAAGGAGAAATTCCTTTCACTCATTCATTCATTCATCATACATGTATTTGAATGATGTGGAGTGGAGCACATTTATCTCTCTCTCTCTCTCTGTACTCTTTATTTGATTATCTCTCTTTGTCTTGGAGCACTAGGTGCTTAAATAAAGTTAAAGGGAAATCTAAGTTCAAAGTTTACCTTAAGGAGGCAAAGAAGCTAGGGTTTGTGATAAACCCTAGAGTAAGAGAAACATTGTATCTTGTAGCTCTTGTGAGAAAATAAGACTAGGGTTTTGTAGCATTTGAAAACCCTATTGCTACTTGTTACGCTTGTCGAGGAGGATAAGAGAAGGAGACATTTTGCATGTGCCAAAGAGAACTTGGTAATGATGATGCTAGCTTGTTGAGGATTTGATCCAAGTGGATATCGGTGGCCACCCACCTATTCCAACTAGCTCACATACAGATGTCATCTTGGAAGTTCCATTTTCATCTCGACAGTTTTTTCTAGCTTTTCAGGTCCCAAACTTCTGGGGTCGTTTTGAGGCCCTAAACAAGGTTTTTTGGGCCTGCCACAGTCACACTATAGATTTAAACAAAGTGTGATGACATAATGTGTAGTCCTTGGATATACCTTTCCAACGGGCTATCTTGCGCTTAAAATGGAGATCGTATGCAAAAGTTACGACCCCAGGAAGTTGATGTACCAACTTACCCCAACGTGGCCCACATGACTTTTGGCACTTCATCTCCTAGGGTTAGGTTTTTGGATGTCTAGGATTTTGGCATTCATGTTTAGTGTAAAAAGGAATTTGGAGGCTCATTGTACTCATCTTCTTGCGAATGAGCGCAGTCATCACATCTCTTCTCAGAGATAATACGCCACCATTCTGGCAAGCTTGTTTCAATCAGCATTTTACAGTTTCAACATATTTCCTTATTGAATAGAAGCTGAGTTTTAATGTATCTCTATTATTATTCATTGTATCTTTTTGTTAATAATATAGATCTGTATTCATTTCGTTATGCTCATAAAATCTGGATCAATGGTATCAGAGCGGTCTCCTCCTTGTCGTTCTTAATGCATGTCCTTGAGGAGGTCAGGGTACAAAGAGTTGGGTCTTGAGCTTGTTTCTCTTGAGGACAAGGGCTCTCGCATGCCCAAGAGACCTTCCATGGTAGGAGAAAATAAAGACAACGAGATAGGAGATCCTTTCAAACTATTGCTCGAGGAAGCCATCGCGCAACAAATGAACGCGATGATGGATAATTTTGCGCAAATCCTTTGACGACTACCAACATGCGACGAATCTTCCTCAAGCAGAGGCACCATCCCCTTCAAGGTACATATCAACTTTGATATTTCTATATTTGAAGTTCAGATAGACACAGATGTTGTAGACAAATGGTTGAATCTGCTAGAAGGGAATTTTTCTGTCCATAACTTTTCCAATAGAGAAAAGATTACATTTGTGCTCCTCAAAGTCATCCCCCATGTCAAAGATTAGTGGGAGACTTTCTTTGAGCAAAAGGAAATAGAGGAACCCTCATTATTTACAGGCGCACTCACCTGGGAGTCCTTCAGGGATGCTATTAAGGAACAATACTACCCTGTTGGAAGTTGTGATGACCTGTAAACAAGATGGACCACACTGCGGCAGGAAAGGGACCAAACAATGCGAGAGTTCACAAATATCTTTCATACCTTGTGCACCAAGATGGGTATCAAGGATTATGAGAGACATCTGGTGCTCAATTACCGTGGTGGTCTACATAGATACATATAGGCATAAATGGAGTTTATGGACATATTGTCCTTGGGCGTGACCTATCGATATGTTGTCTAAATCGAGCAGAAGCTTAAGAAAAATATGTGAAAGTTTGGGTCTCGGAACCCCTCATAGAAGAAGCAGGGCAAGGGAAGCCCCAACCCACAGAACAAAGAGCAGAGCAAAGATGGACAACCTCAGGACAACTAGTCTAAGCCGCAAATAAAGAAGGACAATGGATAGATGAAGAAAGACATCGGTAAGTGGTGTGACTTCCAGAAGAGCCTTGGCATAAAACTACTAATTGTCTCTCAAAGCAGTCATTGGTGGTGGAGGTGAAATCCTCTAAATCATATGCGGGTTCCGACTCAGAATTAGAACCAGAAAAGGGGACACAGATTATTGATGTGGAACCCAGTGCCACTGTTGCTACCACAAAGATCCATCCCGATGAACCTGATGAGCCAGAGGAAGGCAAGCACCTCTTTCATTCATAGATGTGGTTGAAGGGTACTCCATTGCAATTCATCGTTGATAGCGATAATCAGAAGAACCTCATCTCAGCGAAGGTCATCAAGCAGTTGGCCCTGTCGAGAACGTCACACTCACAACCATACACCATCAAATGGCTCCGCCAAGGAAGCAATCTTCACGTCAGCCAACAATGTCGCCTGTCCTGCGACATCAAGCCCTTAACAGATGAGGTATTGTGTGATGTTGCTCCCCTTGAAGTTTGTGATGTTCTTTTGGGACAACCTTATTTATGGAAATGTCATGTTGTATATGATTCTAGACCTCATAGTGTTATTATTACTTTGGACAAGAAATTGTACAGGATACCTAAGGTAGTCCCACTTGTTTCCATTTCCTTGATCTCTGCCATGCAATGCAGGAAGGTCATCTCTCAGACCAGGAAGTTTGTCTTCTTCGTGATTCGCTCTCAAAGTGAACGAAAGGTTGCAACCACATCCATGGCCTCTGCGACCAAACTCTCCATGTAGCAGAAGCAAGTGAATAAGGTCATGGAAGAATACAAAGACATCTTCTCCTCACCCACTGGGGCACCTCTACACTGTCAGGTCAAGCATTCAATTGATCTAACCCCCGACACACCACTACCCAATGAGCCAGTCTATCGCCACTCTCTATTAGAAAATGAGGAGATCAAGTTTCAGATCCAAGAATTACTCCAAAAGGGGCACATCTTACCCATCTCATCACTGTGTGGAAGCCCAATCGTGCTTTTGCACAAGTAAGATGGGACCTGACGACTCTACATCGATTACCGGGCCCTAAATAAAATCACAGTCAGGAACTAGTACCCGATTCTACGAATCGATGATCTCCTTAACTAGCTCAAGGGGGTAAAATACTTCAATAAGATTGATCTCAAGTCTGGCTACCATCAAGTCCCAATAGAGCAGACATATGTATGGAAAAATTCCTTCAAGTCCAAAGAAGGTCTTTTTGAATGGTTGGTCATGCCCTTTGGTTTGAAGAATGCCCCAACAACTTTTATGAGGATGATGGGCGATGTCTTGCGACCTTTCACCAATTCTTTTTTGGTGGTGTATCTGGATGACATCCTCATCTACAACAAGAATTGGGTAGAACAATTGCAACATATTCAACAGCTTCTGCACAATCTACGACAACAAAAACTATATGCAAATTTGGAAAAATGCTCCTTCGGCATGGACAAGGTCCAGTACCTAGGCTACATTGTTGATGAGCATGGGGTGCATGTGGATCCAACCAAGATCTAGGTCATTCATGACTAGTCATCCCCAACCACACTCACTGAGTTTCAGATCTTTTTAGGCCTAGCCAATTTCTATCGCAGGTTTGTGTTGGGATTCTCCCATATTGGATGGGCCCTCGGCCAAGTAACCAGGGGTGGTAGTAAGGAAAAATTCACGTGGGGCCTGTCACAACAACAAGAGTTTGATGATTTGAAGCAACACTTGTAATCGGCCCCAATACTTTCATTATCCGACCTACAACAACCCTTTGAGATCGAGACATATGCTTCATACTTTGTTGTGGGTGGAGTTCTCACTCAACACGGGCACCCCATGGCCTATCATAGTGAGACACTATCATAAGTCGTCTGTAAGTACCCTACTTACGACAAATAAATGTACTCCATTGTGCAAGCCTGCTGCCAGTGGAAGCTGCATTACATTCTCGGGAAGGAGACAAATCATCCACACCGATCATAAGCCATTGCAGTTCATGCAGACTCATGGCAAATTGCAGAATCACTGTCATCAAAAGTGGTCCACATACTTGCATCAATTCCATCTCAACATCAATTATAAGACACGAAGCACCGACCGCGTTGTTGATTGCCTTAACCACCTGCCAGTTGCATCACTCACCACAGTGCTAAACTCCTATGACCACAAGATCTTCGGATCACCCCAACTCTATGAGAGAGATCCTGACTTCGATGACACCTACCGGGCGCTAAGCGCAAACACAACTATCACTAATTTCCATCTTCGGGATGGGTTGTTGTGCCATCTGGGCCATCTCTGCGTTCCATCAAGAGAGTGACCGAAGTTGATTTGGGAAGCCCACTACAGTTGGGTAGTAGGACACTTTGGCGTAGAAAAGACAGTGGTCGTGTTGCAACAACATTTCTATTGGCCAAAACTTTAAGAGGATGTCAACAAGTATATTAGGTCTTGCACTACTTGCGCCATTGCCAAACTGACCATTAAGAAACAAATAATGTATACCCCTCTGCCTACTCCTAAAAGGCCCTGGGAATCCATCTCGATGGACCACATGTCGGGCCTTCCGTCAACCAAGCGGGGAAATGACTGTGTTTTTGTGTTGGTTGATCATTTTTCTAAAATGGTGATTATGGTCGTCTGCAAGAAGAGAATCACAGCAGAGGCCACTGCCAAGCTCTTCTTTGAACGAGTGTGCGTAAATTTTGGGATACCACTAACCATTGTCTCAGATCAGGACAGTCGGTTCTTCAACACATTCTGGGCAATCCTCTAGTCATTGTTGGACACCAAACTCACCAAATCCATTGCCAGACAGATGGCCAAACTGAGGTCGTCAAACGGATGATCATGCATATCCTACACATGTACAATTCCAAGCATCCTCACACATAGGATGAGAGTCTTCCTTATGTTCAACACATTTACAACAGAGCCATGCATAGCTCAACCGACCATATCCCCTTTCAGGTAGGGTTGGGATTTCAACCATTGGGTCCCATGGATGTTGCACCACCCTTTGCAACCACCCAAGCAAACTTGTCCCATGCTTAAACTGAAGCCGAAAAAGCTACCTGGTTCATTGAGTGGATCCAACACATCCACCAACATGTTCATGATATTTTGCAGAAGTCCAATGACAAGTATAAGCAACGCCATGATCAACATTCGGTGCCACACAAGTTTCATGTGGGAGATAAAGTTTGGTTGTACTTGCATAAAGAACGCCTTACAGGGCCCCATCAGAAGCTTCGTCCACTCCGCTATGGTCCTTATACCATCACCAATGTTGTGGGTGACAATGATTTTGAGCTCAACATTCCCCCCTTCCTTGGATTTCACCCAGTGTTTAATGTGAACCTCATTCGGCCATACTTTCCACCATTATTGGACACCTCATAGATAGCAGAACAATGGACACCAACAAAGCTCAACCTTGATTGTATGGAACGTGCATCCAATGATCAGATCGTGGACACACAGGTCAAGGGCACTCGACAACAAAAGTTTCAACTTTATCGTGTTGTCAAAGCAGGGCAACTCCTGCACCAAGGCAAGTGGCTCCCCTGGGGTCAAATTCAACATAAATTTCCTCATCTGATGGGGGAACTCAACGCAATGGAGACCATTGCTTCCGAAGGGGGGAGGATTGATCCAGGTGGATATCAATGGCCAACCACCTATTCCAACTGGGTCACATACATATGTCATCTTGGTAGTTTCAATTTTCATCTCGACAATTTTTTTTCTAGCTTTTCAGGTCCCAAACTTCTGAGGCCGTTTTGAGGCCCTAAACAATGTTTTTTGGGCCCACCACAGTCACACTATATACAAAATTGGAGTGTGACAGAATAATGTGTATTGCTCGGATAAACCTTTCCAACGGGCTATCGTGCACCTAAAATGAAGATCGTATGCAAAAGTTACGACCTCGGGAAGTTGATGTACCAACTTACCCCAACGGGGCCCACATGACTTTTGCGCTTCATCTCCTAGGGTTAGATTTTTGGATGTCTAGGGTTGTAGCATTCATGTTTAATGTAAAAAGGCCTTTGGAGCCTCATTGTACTCATCTTCTTGCGAATGATCGCAACCATCACATATCTTTTCAGAGATAAGCCGCCACCATTCTAGCAAGCTTGTTTCAGTCTACATTTTATAGTTTCAACATATTTCCTTGTTGAATAGAAGCCAAGTTTTATTGTATCTCTGTTATTATTCATTGTATCTATTTGTTAATAATATAGATCTATATTCATTTTGTTTTTCTCATTAAATACAGATCAAGATCCCTGGTGGGCGACCAACTTTGGTTAGGAGTGATTCCTAGATAGAATGAGTTGGTGTGTAGAGTTTTCATGGTTTCCCTAGCTAGATTTGGGAGAGTTTGACTTGTACGGTCTTTATGATAATGCTATACCATGTACATGTATTTCATTTCTTATATGTATATGGAATTTCTAGTTGTCTAAATATTATGTTCTTGTATATTTGATTTTTAACCTTTGTTATCTTCTTGATCGGGTGGATTCCAACTCTTATTTTTCATGTTGATTTGACATATTATATTGGTAAAATTGTTAAGTGAGTTAACACATGTGTGAAAGATAAAAGAGAAGATTTTCCACCGTAAAAATTGATGTAATCAAATAATTTTAGGTTTATTATATACTTGTAAAAGTGTTCCCTAAGGGATGTACCTTGTTAACATCAAAGTACACTTGTATGGTATTTATTCTCTTGGTGATTTGGGTTGAAGGAAAGTGAAGGATTTGCTATTGCAATTGAATACTTTAGATCATCCCTAAGGTTGAAAGTTCATAGGGAGTAGATTTGGGAAGCCTCAAGTAAATGAGGTGAAATTTCATATTTGCATTAATTGCCTCTATTCATAGAATTTTTACACCAATTACATGTCAGTCTAAACTTTCAAGGGAATCATTTATTGGGACCTTCAATGTTCTATGCTTAAATAAGCAAATAGGACAATTCAACCATAGTACATGATCAACCATAATCACCACTTGAGAATAGTTTTTTTTACCAACACCCATATATTATACAGTATAAAAATTGGAAAAATGCTTGTAATATCATTGCTAGTTACAAGAGGTGAACCAGGTTCGTGAAAGTCGATAGAGTTATAGCCCCACTAGGGTTTGATTCCTCAAAAAATCAATTGGCATGTTCCCATCAGGGGGTCATTGATTAGCGAAGCTATCATGACTATTCAATTAGATCAAATGGTACACACCCAAGGTGAAAGTCAATAGAGTTATAGCCCCAATAAGTTTTGATTCCTCAAAAAATCAATTGACATGTTTCCATCAAGGGGTCATTGAATAGTGAAGCTATCATAACTATTTAATTAGGGCGAGTGGTACATGCCCAAGATGAAATATATGGAAGCACTAACCTCTTGAAAAACAATTAATATCCAAATTTTGTCATGGAAAAATTTATCTCCTCATAACACTTTTTATAATTTTTAATTCATTAACAACATTTTAAAATGTTTTTAACATACTAAAAAATGAACTTTAATGTTTTATGTCTAAATAAATAAATGTGTTAAATTAAAAGTTATCTCCTCATAACACTTTTTATAATTTTTAATTCATTAACAACCATTTAAAATGTTTTTAACATACTAAAAGATAAACTTTAATGTTTTATGTATAAATAAATCAAGGATGATTTTAGGGGCTAAATTTCGCTCATGGGCTAACTTTCCATGGTTTTTCCAAAAACAAGATTCACCCAAATTCTACAGGATAAAATTATTTTACCTTAAAAATCGCCAAAATTTTATTAAAAATATATAAAATCCTTAGAATTTTGAATTTATTTACAAAAATATCTCCAATCATTTATAGTTGGCATATGAAGGATTAGTAAGATTCGCCAGGGTTTCTACATTTTAAAATAAATTTCCATCTTTAAAATCATCCCTGAAATAAATATGTTAAATTAAACACAATATAAGAATACCATAATCACTCCTTTATTGAATGAAATGTTTGCTACACTTTTCATGATAAAATTTTATAGATATATATTTTATGACATTTTTTTAATGAGAAGAAATTATTTTAATTTTTATAATATTTTTTAGTATTAATATTTTATATTTATTTTGAATATATTTTATAAGTAGTTATCAACGTTGGCATGGAACACATTGCATAATCCATAGATTTTATGGGTAGGTTAACAAGATGCATGCTATTTTTCCCTTATATGCGCACCAGTTTTATGGTTTCTCCTTATAAAACATACATTGAACGATAGTATTTACAATATAACATTAACATATCACATTTTAAATTGCATTACATTTTAAATTAATATGTATGTTTTTTTTTCCAATAGAAAAATAGCTTAAAATTATATTAAGATATAATATTTTTTACATAATATCATCTATAGCTAAGCCCAGTCTTAAGCATGATTGATAATAAGCTTAGTAAATGAGGACAATCATAGTCTTTGATTTCATACAGTCTTTTCAAAGATGCATAATATTCAAAAAATAAAAACCATCAAAGCTCACAACCTTGAGAAGGTTATGATAAAAAACCAACTAGATAGCTAGAACAAAAAAGACTATCTTGATTAACTGGAAAGTATAAATCAGAACATAACCAAATAATTCATGGGTCCTGCTCCTCCAGGTTCCCATTGATAAAAAGATATCTTACCTTCAGGCTCAAGAAGAGCTTGTTTTGATAGTTGGTCTGCCTCTTTGTTGAATTCTCTGTAGATGTGGTGGAAGCTAATAGCCTGGAATTTTTTAATAAGATCTTTAGTTTGAATCTTTCAGCCTTCAATAACACATGCCTTTAGTTGTCCTCTGTCATTGAGCCAATATATAATCACGTCGGAATCGCCAAAAGCTTGGATTTTGGGGAGAGATAGATGACTAGCTAAAGTAAGAGTAGCCCAAATACCCAAGAGCTCAACGTTTGTGTTTGTGCCTTCACCACTATTTAGATGTCATCTATAAACTAAAGAGTCAAAAGTTTTAATAACTCCCCCAACTCCACACAATTTTTTATCACTCCGAGCTGCCCCATCAAAAAAAGCAATAGAAAATCCATCTGAATGAGAGACCAAACATTCTCTTATAGGGGCGAATAATTGTGTCAAAGGTTGTAGCTTTTATAGTCCCAGAACCTTAATAATCACATAATGAAAGGAAGGGGCAAAGTTTTCAAAAGTAGCTATGTTCCTTTCGTTCCAAATAAACGAGCAGATAATAGCTGCAAGAGTAGGAGAAACAATTTTATCTCTAATCCAATTATTAAAACATTCAGAAAGAGACTTACCTTCCCAATTCCTTTTTAGTTTTTAAGTAGACTTGATTCTTTCCCAGACCTTTTTTGTGAACATACAATCAATAAAAAGATGATTGATATCCTTTGAATTTCTTTTACACAAGATACACAGGCTTGGGCCTTCCCAACCCTTTTTCTGTAAGATATCCCAAGTTCAATTTTTTTGTTCTGATGCCAGCCAGATGAAAAGTTTGATCTTTAGTTGTAGATCCCACTTCCAAATTTTATGCCTCCAACTATCCATATACGAAAGATTAAAAGTAGAAAAAAGAGCCATATAAGCATTTTTAACTGATAAAATGTCGGAAGAGTTACCTCCTGTCCACAATAATTGGTCTGGGGTATCCTTGATAGTTGCTCCAACTCCTATAAGTGCTATACGAAATAGATCCCATTCTTCTGCTAGGTTACCACTCAAACCCAGGTCTGCACTTCCGATCCAAATCCCAATAAAATCAGTAGAGACATGATCAACCTTTGCTTGAGATAGAAATGTAATATTTTCCATCCAAAGATGTTCAATAAGATCCCGAGATATGAGAGATCTAACACCCAATCTCAGGATATGATCTCTACCTAAAGAGATAAGGTGACCAGATCCCAACAACCAACTAAGCCCATGAGTTATAAGATGTACAGACTTTAACAAAGTTATTCAAAATCCTGGAGGCAGAGTTCTGTTTGAAGGAAGTGGATCTGAGCCAATTGACAATGGTTGAATTTTGAAGATATTTATCCTTAATGATTTTATGTCAGATGCCATCCCGATTAAGAACACGCCAGAGAGTGTTTGCATTCAAAGCTGTATTGAAGTGTAATAAGTTACAGAAGCCCCAATCGCCACAGGACTTAGGACGAGATAAAACTTCCCATATGCAAAGGTGGTAGTGATTGGTTTCACTGTTCCCCTTCCATAGGAAATTAAACATTATTTTATGGATATGTTTAATAACTGTGGGCGGAATAAGCTCCAATGACATCCAGTATATTGCTTGACTCTCCAGGACAGATTTGAGAAGGATATAGCGGCCACCCAAAGATAACCACTTATTGCACTAGATGCCAATCTTTTTTTCCATTTTGATTAGTAACCAGTTCCAATCCGACACCCGATGCGCACCCGTGTTTAAATGATATCCCAAGTATTTGAATCCTTTGTCCAATGTTGAAAAAGAGAAAGGTAGAAAGGATCTGAAAGGAGTAAGATCTGAATCTATTAAACCTTCAAAATGCAAAGTAGTTTTTGTAACATTAACTTGAAGACTGAAATAAAACAATAAGTTTATCAATTTCTCGCCACTCTTGAAGATCGACCTTAGTCAAGATTAAAACATAGTCCACGAAGAATAAATGGAGTATGTTAATCAATCTAGAAACTTTAATATCAGTGTGCTTTTTCTCCTGTTTGCTCTTTTTTAATAAGATATTGAGTCCTTCCATTACTAGGATGAATAATAACGAGGAGAGTGGACACCCCTGTCGCAAGCCACGTCCACTCCGAAAGAATTATGTAGTCTCACCATTGATTAAAACAACATAAGTAGGAGAAGTAACACAACTCATTATCCACTTTGTCATTTTATTGCCAAAACCTACTTGAATTAAAATCATCCGGAGGAGATCCCAATCTATGCAATCATATGCTTTGCGCAAATCTAGTTTGAGAACCAAAAATTTTGATTTCTTTTTTGTTACACTATGGAGGCATTCGTGAGTTGTACCAATAACATCCCATATCCTTCTTCCTTTCAAAAATCCTAACTGTTCCTATGAGAGATTGCTAGACAAAATAGGCTTAATCCGATTAGCGATGACTTTGGAGATCAATTTGTAACACATATTGCATAAAGAAATTGGCCTAAAATCCCTGAAAGTTGTAGGTTTGTTTTCTTTTGGAATTAATGCGAGGAAGGTAGAGTTTAAGCTTCCTGTTATAGACCCATTTTTCCTAGATTCCTCAATCATCTGAACAAGGTCTTCTCCAACCAAATAAAAAAAAGTTGTAAATAATTCCATTATCCAACCATCAGGGCCTGGACGCTTGTCTCTTTTGAACATGGCTAAGACATCTTTAATTTCTTCTACAGTAACTGGTTCATATAAAGTACTTGCCTCCTCATCAAATACCATCATGGAGAAATGGTTAGTTACTTGAACCTATTCATTAGTGAAGGAAATAGACCGAGCCTTGAAATTGTTTTTGAAGTACTGTGTAGTCGCATCCTTAATTACAGTTTGTCATGAGTGTCCATGGCCATCTTCATCAACGATCTCCCAGATATGTTTGTGAATGCGCTTATGATTTGCAAAATGATGATTTTTTTTTGTGTTACGATCACCACTATTGACCCAGATCGCTCTGCTCCGCTGGCACCATTTTTCTCCGTTAACTCGAAGCAGCTTGTTCCTTTCCATCTCTAAATTGCCAAGAAGAATTTCTTTATCCGATTGTGAATAATCATCCACAAAACTTAGAAATGTATCTTTAATATGTGACTCTAAAAATTCCATGCGCTGCTGCAAAATTCCTTCTCTCTGTTTCGCCCATTCTTTTGTCTTTCTTTTTAGTTCTTTTAACTTCTAGACCCGTCTACGTTGGCAGCCCATTTCTGTGTTGAATTTTGGATCCTTCCAGACCTGATAAACTAACTTTTTATAATCCTTGTCGAGCACCCAAAGGGGGTTGAGTTTAAAAGGATACACTCTATACTTCGACGAAGTTTCCAGCTGTAATATTATTGGTGCATGATAAAAAATGAATGGATACTCCACCCAAGAGCGATAAATACCGCTCGCAGATAATAAACCTTCAGAGATAATGCATCTATCCAATCTTTTAGCAATAACATGTGCCCCGAGACAACCATTTCTCCAGGTAGTAACCACCTTGTCTGGTCATAAGTCCACAAGAATTTTTGATTGCAACAATAACTTGTAATAATCTGCCAATGAACCAGAAGAATTAGATCCTCCCCAAACCTCATCCGACGACAGAGTAATATTAAGATCACCTACTAGGATCAAATTATCAAGAGCCAGTAGATCACTGTCAGCCATTTGGTCCCAAAAGGCTCGCCTATCCGAGCACATACCATAAACATTAAGAAGTGAGAGTTGCTTCTGACTAACAATGACTTTTCCCGACATCAGAATACCACCATAGGTAAAATGTGGTTTTAAATAAAAAAATATTAGGATCCCAAGTGACTAACGAACCACCAGAGGAACCAAGAGAATTAACAACACAAGATATGCAAGAAGGATGAAATGTATTCATAAAATCCCTAGCTTTCTGTTCATGAACTAGGGTCTCTTGTAAAAAAATAATCTCTAGGCGGACGCGATCCAGTAGACGACGAAACAAGGCGACTTTAAGGGTGCCCCCTACCCCTCTGATATTCAAAGAAAGGAGGATCATTACTTTTCCCTTGCTAGGGCCTTCATTTCTTTAAGTGCCCCACTATTCGTGACAAAAATATCAGTTTCGCAAGTATGATCGGTCACGCCTGCCAGTTTTTTCCGAGAGCTACAAGTTTTGATAGGAGAATGTTCAATGCCTATACCTCTTCACCAAGCAAACTCCTTCCTTGACCCTTCAATTAGAGAGACAATAGTATTAGACTTATCCCCACCAATGGAATCATCAAAGACGACATTACACAGGTATACAGTTAAAGGAACAATTGACTTCTGGTCACGAATGAAAGGAAGAAGAGAATCAAGTACAATAGACAACGCATAATCATTTTCTTTAGATTCCCTACAACCACAGATTACAACATTTGCATCTGGCAAGGACAATGGTAGGGAGGAATATGTAATTAACTGACTCTTCTCTAAAACAGTTGGAGAAGAGACTTGACGAGATTTCGATACAGGGGCCCGGGTAAAAGGCACAACTACAGAGGGGGAGTCGTGTAAGACATTTTTAGGTTGAGTCATGACGCTCGACTTATGGCTAACACACTCATTAGTCAACAAAGTCGATAAGGATTTATCACCCACTCTAGGAGAAGGTTCTCTAGTAGTCGAACGTTTTAGCCAACCTAAAGAATATAAAGCCTCATGCTCCCAAGAAGTTAAAGATTCATAAAGAGTGGGGAAAAAGGTTTTAAGATTACCTAAAAGAGTATTCAAAGGCTCGAACTGGCTGTCCAATTCTGACGGATAATGCAGATCACCTGAACCAAAAATCTCCATAATAGGGGAACTATCTGGCATGTTCCAAATACTTTGTTCATCATCCACATCCTCAGCAATCTCCGACCCCTTACAGTCTTTGCGAAGGTGGCCCATACAACGACAAAGACTACATCGAAATGGAATTCCCATATATTCTAGTCGCTAAAGAATCCTTCGACCTTGCCAATCAATCTCAATAACCTCGGGTAAACCACCATGAATGTCAATCTCCACTAAAAATTTTCCAACCTTTCTTGACGGGGCTCTGAGAGACTGGTAGTCTATTGTAATAAAAATACCCAAAGCGTCGTCGATGGCATTGAGAGCTCCTTCATTCCACAGGTGAAAAGGTAAACCAGGCAAGAGTACCCAGAGGTGCCTATGTGGGAAATAATCAGTTGCAGGATCAAAAGCAACTCACCATCTCTTAAGCATGATGCTACTACCGCCAAAAACCTAGCGAGAGGCCAGTAAAAAGTTAGTGTCCTTGGGAGTTTGACAGATAAACCCCAACCACCCCTTCACGAGATACAAAACCTTCGGCATATAGCCTAAGGAAGGGGTCCAAGATTTCTCCATCCAAGCCTGAAGAGGTTCATGTGCCAAGTAATGGTAGGAAACTTGGCCAACTAAACCACAAAGCGCCATATGACAAGTTTCTTCCAACCCCACGTCAGAGCCCAGTAGTAACTTCTTGGTTGCTTTGTTAGGATTCCAAAGTGTGTGCTTAAAGCTCGAAGGTGAAGATTGAACTCA
>WSFP011458590.1:0-19088 GCA_009831015.1 Picea engelmannii | reverse complement strand
ATTCGCCCATATTCCATAGAATCAAATTATTTTACCTTAAAAATTGCCAAACTTTTATAGAAACTATATAGAATCCTTATAAATTTGAATATTTTTACAAAACTATTGCCAAACATTTTACATTTTGCATATTAAGGACTAGTAATATTATCCCATGTTTCTACATTTTAATATAAATTTTCATCCTTAAAATCATCCATGACCCACATGATCTCAAATTCTAACTAGAGCATTTCATTCAAGAAGAGCATATATATTTTATTATTTAGGAATTTAAATTCTCTAGCAGTTGGATAAATTCAAATATTTTGTCAATATATCAACCATGATAGATTTAAAAAAGAAGAATCTCACGATCCAAAGTGAAAAGGATTTGTATGAAAAAAATAGATGGCTTAAGTTCGCAAGTTAAGCTAGAAAATCATTGTCCAAGACAAAGGAAAGTGGGTATAAGTTTTTCTGGTCTAGTCATGTCAAAGAATATAAGGTGTTATATCGAAGTTAAAGTTCTTAATGAAGTCATATTCTACTCAAGTTAAATTTAATTAGTTTAAGAGTTGATGTAAGAGTTCAAGTGGAGGTATAAATTGAAGTTGAATCAATGCCCAGGTCAAGTTGAAGTATTAATGTAAGGCATTGAATTCAATTCAAAGTTGAGAGTTAAAAGAAAATTGGTGAGTCAAATTTGAAGTTGAGGTCAATAGCCTTGGAGAAAAGAAAATTTGAGTGTTTGTTGATGTAAAAAGTAAAAAACAAAGGTTTAGAGTTTGTTGATGTAATTAGTTTAAGCCAAAGTCAAGTCGAGTTAAGTTGAAGAGTAAAATTTGAGTTAAAAAAGTCTCAATAAAGTCATGTCAAATCATGATGTTGGTGCATCAATTAAGTTTTCCAAATCAAGGTCATAGGGGTCTTGTTGGACCTTGATCAAATCCAACAAGAAACATATTTTAATGTAGGTACATAAAGAAGAAGAACTCTCATTAAAGAACAACAAGAGGTAGAATTTGACAAAGCTGATGTAGACAAAAAAGGATGAAAAAAGAAGAAGGCGACAGAACAAGTGAAAGAAGATGGCAAGGGAAAGTACAAGAAAGACAAAAGAATAAGAAGATGAAATAAGAAGAAATTAGACATGATATTTCTATACATGAACAAATGAAGCAAGTTGAAAGGAAATGTTGAAGAGCAAAGAAACAAGGACAAAGAAGAAAATTTGAAGCAACAAAAGCAAGAAGAATGAAACAAAGCAATGTATGAATAAATAGTACCATGTCTTCAATAATTGAGATGAAAAAGTAACCTAAGTGAATCCTTAGAAAATAAAATACCTAATAAATTTGATGATCCTATTTGATAATGTTGGTTTGATGATGGAAAACTATGGTCATGGTCCTATGTTTGTAAAAGGGACAAATTAGCCTCAATTTAAAATGTATTCAAAATTGTTTATACCCATGTAATATGATGATGTAATGGATGAAAGTTGTTATAAGGAAAGTGTACCCCCATAATTTGAATGTTGAATGGTTTTTGGTAAACCAAAAACTTATTTTCATGACAAATGAAGGTTTGTGGTCATCTAGAAAACCACTTGATGTAATGTATGGTTCATGGTAATCTAAAACCACTTGATGTAATGTATGGTTCATGGTAATATAAAACCACTTGAGAATTGTAATGGTTAAGGGTAAATTAATGTAAAATCCCAAAGGATGTAATGAGGGTAATCCAAGAAAACCCAGAGTGTGGTTATAGGTAAGCCAAAGAAAATCTAGGATGATGATAGATGATTATATAGGGGGAGTGAAAATGTTTGTGATTTAGATAATGGTTGATGAACCATGTATGAGAAAAAGTTTCATAGAGAACCAACAAATACATCGTTTAGTGACCCATGTATTCCCATGGATGGTGAATTTTTTATATAGACTTCAACAAACATGATGTTTCTATTTTGTAGGTATAAGATATAGTTAGAAGAAGATTTAAGATGAATATTGCAGAAGACAAAGGACTGAAGAAGATTGAATATGAAGAGAATAGAAGATGAAGATTGGTTGAAAATATAGAGAATGATGATTCGATATTGAAATCATAAGTATTAGTTATGGGGGGTATGAGTGATTAACTCCTACTTGTAATATATGATGAAAACATTGTAATATGTGATGTAGTAGGCCAAGCATAAAGTCTACTTATGAAGCAATGATGAGAGCAAAAGAGAAAGGTTAGGGGTGAAGATTTCATAGAATCAACTGAGATATTTAAGGAGATATTCATGGATATATTGGGAACATAGTTATGAATATGGTTGGAATAAATATCTTACTATGACATGGTTGTTATGGTCACCTACTGTTATCTAAAGGGACCAAATGTATAATGGAAACACACATGAGAATGGATTGATTGGATAGAATCTCCCCTTTAGGGGTTTTTTGACTGTAAAAACTTAGTGTCCCTTTCTCGTGCATGTGAATGATTTTATTGCTATGCATATATCTAGACCCAACATGACCAAATTTCTATTTGATCTATACTTTGAGTTTAGCTGGATAAATGGCCTTAGTTATATGATATTTTAGTCTTGTTCAACTACTCTATGACTTGATAATATGTTGAACTCAATACCCTCTTGTTCATAAAGACCTTACCATAGTGCCTTTATTAATATACCAGTATAACTTGATTGCAATGTTTCATCTTCTTGTTTGAAGATGATCAATGAATGTGTTCTTTGAATGTTAAGTGCATTATGTACATGATAGATTACAAGTATATATTCTTAAGATTCAAAAATATAAATGCATAATGGCATATACAATTCATGGCATTATAAGGAATGAGTTAATTAGGACTCATTAAATAAAACACTATTGGACCTTTCTACCTTTAAATGCATTCATTCACTATTTTAAATGCACCAATCATAATATTATATCAATTAATGCTTACGATGTGCCATGAATCAATGCTTAATCTTAACTAATGGATTGATATGCCTATTTCTATGAAATGTGTTCAATGTATGCAGTTGATAAAGAAGAATGATGAGCACGGGAAAATAAACAATGAGGAGTTCCAAGCAATAAAGAGATATGATATTAGATTTGTTTTGACTATTGAGTATCCACTTTCCTCAATGTGGGGTTAGTTTTTAGAACAAAACATCCATTTAAACAAAGTAAACAAATAAATAAAAGCACTCCTTTCTCTTTCAAAAGCAATCAAGGTAACCCAAATTGTTATGTTCCTATTATAGTAGCACAAAATCTTCGAGGTGATTCATGTACAATATCAATAGTCTAGATTGAATTCATGGTTGGTAAGATATCATTTGATTTAGTCACCACATCTTCTTATATGTTCCCTTAAAGAATTTGCAGACAAATGGTTTGGGTAAGGAACATAATTCATAGTTTAAATAAAATATTCAAACCATTGAATGAATTTTATAATGATTATAAATTATTCATAATGTTGATTACAAATATAAGAAAATGCCTTTGTTCAATAAGTTTCTAAGTGATTTTTCTAATGATTATAATAGGAAAATACATGTGTTTAAGAAGTTTCTAAGCAATGTGAATTGATTCAAGACATCTTTGTTCACATGTGAATTATAAGATTATGTATGACCTTTTGATTATCATGAGAAAATAATGAAGCCTCAAGTCACTCTTGATCAATGTATGAATTAATGGTTCACTTTTGAGGCTCCATTGGCCCTTAGTGAAGTCATTAATATTACACAAGCTTTCCTATAGAATTGGAGAGAACCTCGAAAATGAGCAAAGATGGAATGGACTATTGAGGACCATGTTGGTTAACCATTTGTTGGTCTTAGATTACCTTATTTACTCTAATTTGAACTTATTGTTATAAGTTGACCTAGGTTCAAACTTGAAAATCTCCCAAAAAAATCCCTCTAAAACTATTGGCCCTCTTGGTAGACCAGAAGGTTGCGCAGTACACGGGGTGCACTGCGCAGTCTCACCTGAGATAGTTCTATGGGTGGATGCAATACTCAGACTCTTGCAGCTTGGGAATGAGTGGGGATATGCAGTTGTGCCTCGTAATCTTCATTTATTTAGTATAATATGGTTATTAATCAGTCGTTCTTACTCATGCATGTGTAATATCAGATCTAACTAGTTCCTTTATTCATTCATCTAGCATTTAATAATTAACAACAATGAATATGCATACATTTAGTCACATAACACAAGTTTACCATAGTTCAACCCCTCCTGGGCTACGTCCATAAATATCTAGCTCTCAATCTCTTTTATTATGTCTCAGCAACAGATCACAGCGCGCATGTTTACAATTTTAGATCTTACAATCTCAACAGGCTCCCCGATCCCTGTGAGGCTGACTAGATCGCACCAAGATCCTCATCCTGTGATCTAAACCTCGGGATTGAGTTGCTTGAATGTCCTCTTTCTCACCAACTTACAAATATAAGACAACTTCTACAAGCTTTACAGCCTTCATCTCTCTCTTCACTCTACAACCGGGAATCCCCTTTTCCTAGACCTCCTAGGTACTATTTATACATATTGTTGGTTCATCATCCATTACAATATTCTGTAAAAACTCTAACCCTAATTCCATTAGTCTCCCTTTCGTGCACACCTCACATGCCTCCCTTGCACATGATTCTTTTCCTTCATGCTCTTATCTCCAAAATGACCTTTTCCCAAAATTGGACCCTCGTCCAACAAGCCCCCATTAGTGACATGTGGCTCATCCCAAGCCACCTAGACTGCACGCGCTTCCTCAATAGATCTTGCTAGAGTGTGGAGCTTGTCTGCAAGTTCCCTTTCTTGTGTTTGAGCCTGCACAACCTTTTCTTTGAGCGCATATAACACTTCCAATATGATCTCCTCCTGGATCATTTTTCTGCACTTTTCATGTGTTTGCACAATGTTCTTCTTTGTCTCCTCTTCCTACATAGTAACCTCTACATATAGCTCTTGGAGATGCTCCATTTGAGCTTATCGGTCCTTCTTTATCATCTCCGCATCTACTAGCTCAGCTTGTAGCTTCTTCATGTCCTGCAATCCTTTGAGGCACTCGATGATCTTCATTGTTTTTTTCCTCTGCTTGAGGTCCTGGATAGTTGTGCTTATCTTCTACTCTTCCTGGTCCCAATGCTAGACCCGTTCTTCTGCTTCTAGCATTTTCCATAACTGTGCCTCCCTCTCAAACAAGTCCACAACTGTGTTGACTTGTCGTTTTATTTCCTCCATCTGTCCTGCAACTTCTTGCTTCCTTTGTTCCTTCACCTCTGGAGGAGTTGTAGGAATGAGTTGTTCCCGAAGAGTTTTGATATCCTTCCTGTATTGATCAATTGTTTTCACAATATGATCGATCTTCTGCGTTGTAGTGGGCTCTGCTATTTTCATGCTATCCGAGATCCTATTATAGGTTGCATCCACTCCCTGTACGAGCCTATCTATACAATCCTTCTTGTCTTTGGTCTTGATCTTGACCTGCTTGAGCACCAATCCCAACTCCTCTTTGCTATATTTTGTTTGTTGCAACTCTACTACTTCTATTCGTGTGCAAGACTGCACCTCCTACATGACACCGACTTGTAATTTGTACAGTGCCTTGGTTGGTATTCACTGCATTACCAACTATATATGTTCCATCTCTTTCATGGGTGTCTAGGCGACGATCTCATCCATGCACGACATGTTGGGTGTAATATGGAAGGTCGTTCTCGCCTGGACTATGGTCTGGATTGTATCATGCTCGCTTAGTGCAGTCTTGGCGTCCATTTTCGATGTTGTGGGGGATCACTATGTTCCCCTGTTCATCCTCTACGCACTTATGATATGCTCTAGGACCTGGTTTATGTCGATCAGATCATCCTGAATGCAACCTCTTTGTTGTTGGGCGTCTTCAAAATCCTCGGCTACAAAGTCTTGGACTCTTTTGGTCATGAGGTTAGTATCATCCTCGATGATTGTATATTCTGGTAGTTGCTTGTGTGGCTTTGCCTTCTTTCACGCACCCCCATTTTGGATGATGGGCCTCTTGGTATGGCCTTGTACCTATGGGGTGGTAGTCGATGAGGTTCCTTATGCTGTCACAGCCCCTTTTTTCTAGTTCTTTTGGTGTTGGGGTAGTATCTTTTTGTCCGGCCTAGGTACCTTTTTTTGACACAGCCCCCTTCTTTTGTTGTGTTGGATTCTAACTTGGCTTTGGCATCTTTGATGCAGATTTGTCCCCGGCAAGTATCTGATCTTTCCCTACATCGGTCTACATTCCTATAGGCATCTCTTAAGTGAGCACTGGAATTCTCTAATCATCTTTCCAATCCCTGATTACCATCTCTACGTCTTCTTCTTTGACGCGGTATCTAAGATGCAACCATTCCTTATTAGGATCCCTTCTCGCTTGGATCCATACTGTGTTCCTAGTTTCTTTAAAATTGGTTATGTCTCGATATTGCACAACCACTTCTGGAGTAATTATGCAACTGTTATCAATGCTCTCTTGGAGCTCATTATAGTATTGCATGAATGTTCTTTCATTGGTACTTTTTATTTTGGCATCTGACATGCTCCCCAACGATGTATACTGCATTGCATGAAAACGACTAGTCCGCTCAAAAAATTAGGTTTACTGTGGCTCCCTCCATCCGATCAAGGCGATCAGGATTAGTAGCCAAGAGTAGTGAAATTTTGTGTTGAGATCATGCACGTCTCTATAGTCGTCAATGAACAAGTTTAGCAAGTATGGGGCCCAGCTGAGCATAGTTCCCTCTATGCACTGTGCTGCAGTCGCAACTACCCCGGTAGGGACTTCCTCCTTGCGACACTTTCGAAGTAGTTTACAAGCCATCAGTTTGGTGGCCAACCTTGTTCCTAGGTCACTGATGTGTTTGATAATGATTTTGCATGAACCTCTCTCTATGCCATAGGTATTTTTTATCTACTCCACCAATGCCTTATACTTTTTCTTGTCGTTGAGATACTGCATTGGACTATTCCCCTCAAGATGGTAGACCAATGATATAAGAAATGAGATCCATGTTTATAGAGATGGGATCTTCCAACCACAGGTAGCCGTCATGGGTGTCTACCATCAATTTCTTGACACAGTTGTTTATGTCCCGACCCCTTCCAAAATGCGGAATATTCAACAGGTTGAGAATTTTGGCGTTGGCCAATACGGTTGCCCACTACTTTGGTTGTAATATTGGATCCCCGAAGGGCCCTGTTCCTATATTGTCCAGGTAAACCTGCCTTGCAAAATCTAGGAACTTTTCTACGTCAACCACATTGTGGTCCGAGAAGCACAGTCTTTCCATGCACCCTAGAAGGTTAGGCATGGCCTCACCCCTTCAAGAATGTGCAGTAGGACTATGGTTGTTACATCATGTCTGTATGGTGACCTTGCCATGGGTTTTTTTTCCTTTCATTGTGGTGGCTAGATTAAGGTTCCAACCTCCATGGTTCCCTCATCGGCATAATATTTTGACTTCCCAGTCACATCTTCTACTAGCCCCTCCTTATGTTGCTCAGGCTCTTTTGTCTATGACTGTCCTGGCGCGACCACTTCTATATGTTTTGGGGTTGTCCCATTTACCGTATGGGCCCCTTCAGCATGTTCAAGGTGTGAAGTATTACCTGCGTCCTCGATCTACTGGCCTTGTCCATTTTCCTCTCTGTCTATGTCCATGCCAATCAATGTTGTTGGTTGGGCTTCCTCCACCACGGGTGTGGGGCTCGTTGGTTCCATGTGAGGTGAGGGAATGTCATCCAAGTTGAAGAATTACGTACCTTTGTGGATTCATGTTCCATTCCATGGAGAAGCTGTGGTGCTCTATGATAGCTTCGTGTTTTCCTGTAGGCCTGGCTCGATGCACCGAACTTGGGTAGTGCCATGGTGGTTAACGTTGATTTTTGCCGAGATAGTTTTCTTTGTATCTCTTGTTGAATCGCTCTCCGCTATGTATGCTCTATCTCTCTTTGATTTAACAACTTCAAAATAAGCATTATGTTGCATGCGTTCCTTCCTTATATAGAAAGTGTCATGAATATTCTCGAAGAAGCTACCCGAGTTGTGGTTTAAATGAAATGGTGCCTCCCGCGTTCATAACATTCAATTTTCTCAACGCCGCCAGTTAGCACGATTCATGTGAAGTCTCTTCGACATTTCTTGTCATTGAATTTAATTGAATCCTCCATTTGGAATGATTAATTCAAAGTCACTTCGAAATTACTTGACATTCAATTTGATAGACACAGGCAGTTGGCGCCTTTTTGCCGTAACCACCATTTTTCCAATTTCCTCCTTTTTCTGACCATTGGTCCTTCTTCCAACACAGTGGGATGTTTTAGTGTGCAAAAAATTTATGTTATCTCATCATTCCTTGGTGCACAGTGTGTCAGTCATGTGTTGCACGTGGAATTTTCTCTTTTTGTCGGGCTAACTCCCTGTTCGCACGAACTTTGCTCTTATTTTTTTTTCTCTTTGCGCGGTAACTTCCTAAGTGCTAGGAGGTTGACTGTCCCTGTAGAGTTTCAGTCAACTCCCATTGATCATTCCTCTGATTTCTATGCCTCTTAAATCCTTCAACTGTATATCTCCTCCATCTGTGACAATTTTCACTTCATATGGTCCCAACCAGTGTATTCTGAATTTTCCTGGGTGCTGAAGAAATTTACTATCATACATCAAGACTAGGTCTCCTTCCTTGAAACTCTTCCTTTTAATATGTTTTTTATGCCAATATTTATCCCTTACTTTCTGTACCTCTTGGTGAAATCATACTAGGATTCTATCTTCTTCCATATCCAATAGCTAACTTAGTCATTCTTTGATTGTGCCTAGTTCTGTCATGTTGGTGATTGATGCTACACACAAGCTAGGTACCAAAAACTCTAATGGCACCATTGCTTCTTGTCCATATACTAGCCTGAATGGTGTATGTCCTGTCAACTTCTTTCATGTGGTCCTATATGCCCATAGTACTGCTGGTATCTTCAAGTCCCAATCATCCCTGTTGACGTTGTAGATCTTTGTCCATGCATTCTCTAGGATCTTATTAAAGGCTTCTGATGTTCCATTAGCTTGAGGGTGATATGGTGTACTCTTTTGATTATAGACTTCAAAATCCTTGTTGATAGCCCTAATAGTGTTGTTAATGAAGTGAGTGCATTGGTCACTCATTAGAATCCTTGGGCATCCAAATCTAGAGATAACTTTCTCAAACAAGAAGTGTTTTGTTGTTTTTGTGCTGCAATATTTTACTAGTCTTGCTTCTTCCCATCTTGTTAGATACTCTGTCATAGTAATTATGTACCTTTCTCCTGACCTCTTTGTTGGTGGGTTAATTGGTCCCACAAAGTCTATTTCCCATTTTTCAAATACTTGCAAGGTTACTTGCGGTCTTAGGGGAATCTCATCTCGTCTATTAGGTTTACCAACCATCTAACATGAATCACATCTCTATCAGTATTCATTTTCATATATGTGAGTGGTCGACCACCATAGTCCTTCGTGCAATACCTTCTATGCGATATATTTTCCTGCATAATGTCCTCCTATTCCCTCATGGGCCTCTACTAAAATCCTAGGTCTTTCATGTTCTGGTACACATATTCTCAAGATGCTATCTACACCCATCTTATATAAGTGTCCTACAATCAATTGATAGTATGCATATCGGACTACCATGTTTTCCTTCTGCACAATGTTGAATTCTTGTAGCCCAATCCTTGTACTCAAGTATTGAATGATGTCAACAAAATATTCATCAACTACTTGGACTGAATATAAGTGTGCATTAGGGAATTTTTCCTCTAAGTTCATAGGTTCCTCTCCATTAGTGATCCTTGATAGGTGATTAGTTCCTTCATTAAACTTCTTTGGTTTGAATATTACTTCCAAGTCAAATTCCTAGAACAACAATAACCATCTACAAATCCTTCCCCCTAACACTGGCTTATTGACTAGGTATTTGAGGGATGAATGATCTGTAAACATATTGAAATTATTTCCCAATAAGTAATGTTTAAACTTATGGATTGCATAAACCATAGCTAGGGATTTTCTTTCCGTGGTATTGTAATTTTGCTCTAACTCTAACCGTTTTCTGCTAGCAAATGCTATAGGATGGTCCAATTCCCATGTTCATGGTTGCGTTATAATATCTCCAAGTGTTATAGTTGATGCATCTACTTGCACATGCAATGTATTTTCCCAATCTGGGAATACTAGTATTGGTGTTGTTACCATATTCTCTATTAGAGTGTCCAATCCTCTCTAGCAGTCCTCATTCCACTGAAACTTGCTATCTTCCCTTAATAGTTTCTCCATTGGCGCAGTGATATGTGCATACCCTTTTATGAATTTTGTGTAGTATCATGTGTGTCCCAATGTTTCTCTCAACTGACGTATGGATTTTGGTGGTGGTAGATTCACAATCACTGCAATCTTGGCAGGATCTACTAGCAAGCCTTGTTTGCATACTATATGGACCAATAATATACCAAAAGGTGTTCCAAAGATGCACTTCTTGATATTTATCGATATTTTGCATTGCATGTATCTTTCTAACATAGTCCTTAACACCTCTACATGGTCCTTCAACAGACTATGTATTGTCCAATCATCCAGGTATACTTCTAAAAAACGATGGATGAATTCTTTAAAAGCAGCTCTAATTACTCTTGAGAATATAGTAGGTGAATTATTCATCCCAAAAGGCATAACTGTGTACTGGTAAGATCCCCATTCTATGGAAAAAGTGGTCTTGTAACGATCTTCTGGGGCTATCTTGATTTGATGGTAACCTGAGAATCCATCCTTGAATGAGTATGCTTCCTAGCCTCCTACATTCTCTAATACCTAATCTATGAAAGGGGTAGGGAAAGGGTCATGAAGGCAAGAATCATTCATATTCCTCAGGTCAACACATATCCTTATCCATTCGTGCTTCTTCTCCTGAACTACCATAGGGCTTACCCATTCAAACTCCTCCACTGATTCTATGATTCTAGCCTCCAACATCCTACCAATTTCTTCTTTTACTTTTTGTTTGTATATTGGGTTCAGTTTATATGGTCGTTGTCTGACTGATCTAGCCTCATATATGAGAGGTATTTTAATCTCTCCTAACTCTCATGTTATGACTTTCATTTTTGTAAAGGTTTTTGGGAACATATCACTGTACTCACGCAATAACGTTGTTATGCTTTCTACTATTTTCTCATCCCTGTAGTCTCCAATGTTTTCCATTTTGAGATTCCCAGTTGTCCCAATATTAAATTTCTTCACCTTGATTGGTGCATCAAACACTTATGATTCTAAAGGTGGGCCTCCCACCTCTCTTTCACCTTCATCTTCTGTAATATGAATGTCGTGTGGGTCTTCTTCATCTGGTTCTTCTTTCTGCACATGGTAGCATGACAGTAATTCTTTCACTATCTGTTTGTTTTGTTGTTGATATTTTGTGATGATTTCCACTTTTGTTTCCTTAATGAATATCACCCCTCTAATTTTTTTGAGTGTTGAGTCTATGTTGGGGTTCTCATGTTCAAATGAGAAAGTGACTATAAAGTTATGTTGTATCATTGTCCATTCTGTAGTTCCTCTACATAGTTCTTGGTCTACATACCATTTTGTTGGGATTCCTTCTAGTGTATGAATAAAGTAATGAGGCCATTCCTTTGGTGGTGTCATCGTCCATAATGTTTTTCACTTCTTCAATTGTTCCAAATTTGACCCTTTTCCATCATATCTCTACATCATTCTTCTCTTCTGCTCTTCGTTGAACCTAATGTGTTGTAATCTTTTGCATTGGCACTAGTATTTCACAGTCTCTTTGTGCGCACCCCACCATCTTGTAGGTGTTTCCTTGAGTGTTATGTCAAGAGATAAGAGCCTCTGATTTGGTAACACTTCATCTTCATATCTTATTAGGAATTCTTCTAAGTTATTCACCCCATGAAACCTAGGAGGTTCTCTTATCTTTGCACCTACCCATCGTACTATGTGGTATATTCTTGTGCATATTCTTGTGGAGACTTCATGTAATCTCTACTGCCAATTTTCCAACCCTGTATCTAATTCTAACATGCATGAAATGATACTTCTCCAACTAAGTACCCCATATGCAGTTGGATTCACATAGTGTTCTTCTCTCGCGATGGTTTTGTACAACTGGTTAATTTCCTCCAGGTCTAAGCAAGTGGGTTCTACAAACCTCTCTCCTTCTGATGGATCTAATGGTGCAATAACTTTCTATTCTCCTGACTCAAATTTAATCTTCCTCGTCTTCAAATTGAGTATGGCCTGATTTTTGAATGCCCAATCTAGTCCAAGCAATGCTAGGTAAGGTGTTGTGCCATCTACTATTTCTATTACCTCGAAGTCTACCTTGGTGCGCACTCCATCTAGATCTAATGCCACACCCTTTAGCCTTCTAATTGGTAGAACTCTGTGTTGATTTGCTAGTTTCAACTGAATAGGTGAATATCCTAATGTGGGCTCTCCCATACATTTCCATGTATTCTTGGGTAACACAGTCACCTCAGAGCCTAAATCCAGTATGATGTCCCCCATATTGGAATCTCCAATGTTATCATTTAATCTAAATTCCCTACTTGTCATTCTTCTTGTATGCAAGTGATTCACTGTTTTTTGTTCTAATTTCCCCTCTACCTTTGAGTTACATATTTCTAGCGTATTTTGCAAATTTTTAACAGATGATTGGTCGTTTAATATCTTAACACAGGATTGCGGAAAATCCTTTATGGTACTTACTTGTCTTAGGGGTTGTGCTTCATTAGTATGATATAGTAATGAAGGCATCTCATACATTGGTCCATCCTAAGTATGTTGCAAAGTTGATGTATATGCAATGTTTGGCTTCAATAATTCTTGTATGGCTTGCTTGAATATCTATTTTTCGTTCTGCGCATCAAACTTCTTATGTGGTTCAGCATTCTTCTTCACCCATTGGTGTTGTGCTGGATCCTGTCTTACTGAATCATTTCTGTCTTAGTTCCTCCATGCATAACTATGTTGATATTTCTTCCATCATCAATTTCTTCTATAGAAATCCACTGAACATTCTGATTGTTCTCATTTCTCTTTTCCTGGATCTTCCCCAATAGTGTCGAACAATCTTTTGTATCATAATATGATGCACGGAAATACATACATGTCACAGGTGGAAGTGGACATTCCCTTGCATAGTGTCCTGGTTGTCGACAATTGTTACATACCACTGGTCCTATGCCTCTTCCAAAGCCTCTTCTTGCTCATCCTCCACCTCTGTAGCCAACTCGATCTCCTCTTAGTGCATTGTACTGGGGTGCCTAGTTATACCGCACGAGATTATATTGTGGTTACATGATATTGTATTGTGGTTGCGCAATGTTGTATTTTTGTGGTGCAACGTTAAATGGGGTTGGTACTTGGTTGAACTGTGGTGTATCTTTCCCTGTCATCATCTCTTCCTACACCCTATGGGTATCTGATGTTCATTCCCTCATTAGCTCCATTGTCCAACAATCTTTGTCATCATGGCCTATTGATTTGAAAAAGTTGAAATATCAACTCTTAGGCACTGTTTGGTATTTCTGGATCATTGGAAAATGATATGGATCATTCCCCTATTTCTTACATTCCTCACACTATAGTACTCATGATGGAAAAGGGTTTGGAAGTCATGTTTCCATATATTGCCTGAATGTTGGACATTTGTTCTTGTGGTGTTCTTCTATCCTACATGTGGTACACCAAATAACTTCTCTTTTGTCCTTACCCCAATTTTAGTTTAGTTGAAATGTTAAGTTCTTCATATCCTCCTTAATCTCCTCTATGGATGGATCTGTCTTCTGATATTGGTTTTCTTCCAGTTGTAGAGCTGCCTGTAGAGCCTCTTCCTGAGTTTGAAACTTCTACTGTCTCAAAGGGTACTTCAAACAAATGCCTATGTTTCATGTTTGATCCTCTGAGCTAGGTTTCTATAATTCATTTATCAATAGCTTATTGATATCCAAAATCATTTTGGTTGTCCCTGGTGGATTGTTTTTACTAAGCTCATGTACCAATTCAATGCCCAGTCTCTTAGTGTGATCGCTTACTGCGCAATTTTAGTGTCTTCATCCATGAAATGTTTTGCTTCCCAGATATTTTCACAAATGAACAAGTGCTTCTTAGGGTCCTTTGATGCCTCTCCCTTGAATTCTGGTAATATGATGGTGGGATCGTGTCCTGCCATAGTGAATGTTGAACTACTACCTCCTCGCAGTGTAGATACTTAGCTACTACTTCCTGAACTGGCTCCTCTAGTTGATGCTCCTTGACTAGATGTACTTCCTGTTGTCTTCCTTCCGAAACCCAATTGTCTAAATGGTGGTGTTCTTATTGGTATATTAGTCGCACATGGGTTTATGGGTTCCTCACTGACACTGATATGGATAGGAGTGATACCGTATGTTCCTATTATTGGACCTCTTGTCTTCCTTTCGTATGTCATGTGCAGGATTTATTCAATCTACTCCATAGCCCAAATATCCTCTACCTCTTATTCATCGCTTGCCAAGCCTTCCCTCGCGGCTACAACTCTCTTCTTATTGTTCATATTATATTGGTAGGGTACTCCACTGCGCGTTCTTCCAGTTATTTCCATGATCTTCTTGATCTTGTCTTCCTGCATCATGATTAGGTCCAAGGCCTCCTCCTTCTTTACTCTATCCATTTCTTCCTCCATTTTATTGGTCTCTTGTCAGTGCTTCCCCCATTCCCCCATGCACGCAAGGAAGTTTAGTTGTGTGAATCCAATGTCATTACACCCTTGTTATATAGAAATATCTTAATGTAAGCATACAATGATGATATACCTACCTCAAGGTCCCTTCAAGAAATATTTCTCTACTGCATTGTAATACTTCGCAATATCTACTACAAATTCTATGATAAATCCTGCAACAATGGTGTATAACGAAAAATCTACTGGACGGGTAAATTTATTATCCACTCTAGCTATCTGGTCTGATTTGTAGCATGGTTTTCCTTCAACCTCAATATCCACTCCTGCAATACATGCGGGAAATCACAGAAAAATACTTCATGCAAGTCCTTGAATATGTACTTGTCCAGGTATTTGCGCGGTGTTAGCTTTGGGTTTCTATTATCTTTTTTCACAAACTACAACTCCTTTGTCTTCAACCAGCTCTTGATCTCTTCCTTCGTTGGATTCCACAGTCTCAACATCCTCTTTTATATTCTCATGTTTGTATCCCCAACTCTGGCATTCTTTTTACGCTTCTTCAGTAGATCTTAATCACTCAATACCATTCTGTTCCAAATGGAAACATAACCATTTGTTGGTCTTATACTACCTTATTTACTCTGATCTCACCTTCTTGTTATAATTTTACCTAGGTTCAGACTTGGCAAGCTCCCAACAAAATCCCTCTAAAACTATCAGCCCTCCTCATAGACCAGAAGGCAGTGCAGTACATGAGGTGCATTATGAAATCTCACCCGAGATAGTTCTATGGGTGGCTGCGATACTCAGACGCTTGCAACCTGGAAATGAGTGGGGATTTGCGGTTGTGCCTCATAATATTCATTTATTTAGTCTAGCATGGTCAATAATCAATCATTCTCACTCATGCATGTGGAATATCATATCTAACTAGTTCCTTTATTCATTCATCTAGCATTTAATCATTAACGATAATGAATATGCATACATTCAGTCACATAAAAAAAATTTACCATGGTTCACCCCCTCCTGGGCTACATCCACAAAGATTTGTCTCTCAAACTCCTTTATTATGTCTCAACAATATATCATGTTGTGTGCATTTATAGTTTTGGATCTTACAATCTCAACAAGCTCCCCGATCTCTGTGAGGTTGACTAGATCACACCAGGCTCCTCAGCCTATGATCTAACCATTGGGATCGAGTTGCTTGACTCTCCTCTCGCTCACCGTCTTACAAATATAAGACAACTTCTACAAGCTTTAAAACCTTCATCTCTCTCTTCACTCTACATCCAGGCAACCCCCTTTCCTAGACCTCCTAGGTACTATTTATACATATTGTTGTCTCATCATCCATTACCATATTCTACAAAAAACCTAACCTTAATGCCATTAGGTATCCCTTGCATGCACACCTTGCGTGCCTCCCTCACACATGCTACTTTTCCTTCATGCTCTTACCTACAAAAATTACCTTTTCCCAAAACTAGACCCTCGTCCAATAGACCAAAACACATCACAAGGAGTTGTATAGTAGGTAGAGAAACATGAAGCATTGTATTGCTATTGCAACAACACAAGTACTCTATAATAGTTCATTAAAATGTTTATCATTCTAGAATATTGTTAGGCCCTTCATTTTTGGATAAGGAGTCGTGCAAGAAGGACTACAATCCCAATTTTGGCCTAGTACGAATTATGCAAGCTTCAGAAGAAGCTGGACAAAAGAGCAAGGAGAAGCAATAGAAATCAGTTGTGAAAAGGATAGTGCAACGCCAAAAAAGAAAAATCGATTGCAACAGAACAAGAAAGCATGCAAGCCAAAGCCAGAATACATGACCTAGATTATATATATGGATGAATATATTTGTAAAGGGTTGGGTTAGGTCGGGTTGGTTGTTGTTGATTTTGATTTGTTGGTTGATATCGCAAATGTAAGATTCTGATCATAGTTATTTTATATTGTTGAAAAGTCAGGGTTTTGAGTCTGTAATGTAATCTGTACACCAATTTGGGAGTTAGAGCTCTGCGACATGAGTCCAGAGTAGAGAGTCTGTAATAGAGTGCTACTATGTATCTTTGAGTTTGTACTGGAGAAAGATATGAAGTTAATATATGAAGGAGGATCCAAAATTTCAAAATATGTTCTATCTTTCTGTGTTTATCCTTATGCATTGTATCCTTACAATAGTTATTTATGGTTCATGAGTTCCACATGATGTTTCTATGTTTGAATTCATGTCCACAACATAAGTAGTTCGAGTTCCTGCACATATGATTTCAGATCTATTATGTAGTTAGATGTCTTGCACAAGATTGGGATGAATATTGAAGGTTCTGTGAATCCTCCAAAGTATTTTCCTTTCCCTTCCCTATTCATTTGTCTCAGCAACGCTTCGAGTGAGAATTATTCTCTTCGGAGGAGATGAAAATAATACCATTTCTGTAGACTACTCGATACCTTTTGTTGGTAACCTGAGAAGGACCCTGGTCTGATCAAACTTGTACCAACAAAACGGTTCTATTGTCGGGACCTGCGTTAACAGGGAACCTGTAGGGAGGATGCTTCTGTGGATTCACGGATCTAATATTGACCAATGGTGGGAAAGAAACTATGACACCTTCATATGGAAAGAAGCAGAGTTGAGGGTAAAATCTATAGAAGATACTCGTGAGGCAGTATTTTACTCAGAAAGATCAAGCGACCAGTACGAGATATTCTTGGTTAAGTTCCCAGAAGAAATTTTCCACTGGATAAATAGGCTCCAAGAAGCTCCAGAGTTCCAAGAATGAGTCAAAAGGACATGTACTTGGGACACACAAAATATTGCAACACTTCATCGGCCAGATCGTCCAATCACACGAGCGAATTATTTATGGGTCAATACCACATTAGAAGGATACATTATTGAGTTTGCAGCTGAGAATCACCAATATTTTTCATGCGTAGAGGTGGATTTCAAGAAGGATGCAAGGGGAACATTGCTAAGAGAATTCCCCATGTGGATTAAAGTTTTCTTGATGGAAGAGGGGATGTTTACTATGTCCCCGACTAAGATGGAAGCGTAAACACCCTCGCTTGGGATAGGGCAAGTTTGGGGTAGAGTCACGGCCTGAGAAAGAGGAAGGGTTCTTTGAAAAATGGGGTGGGGGGGGACAACAAGAAATGGACTCAAGAGACGAGTGAGCCTTGAAAAGAGCTGCCATAGTTGAGAAGTGGTGGCATGGAAAGATCAAGAAAGTAGCAAGACAATCTAAGAAGTTGTGGAAAGAAGTTGGACTAGAAGAAGTAGAGGAAAGATAGATGGAAGAGTTGTAGAAGATGAGAAGACAAGAAAGACTGGATAGTCAAAGATTAAGTGAGAGAGAAGAACAGAGAGAAATAATTCCCCAGGAGGGTGGACAAGAAGGAGAAGGTGTAGACGTGAGAGAGGAGGAAGCTGACATGAATCTTGAATAAGAAAGAGAAGATTCATCTCCGATGACAGAAAATATCGGGAATCTGGCTGAAGAGACTACTCTAGAGGAAGAAAAACAGACCCCCCAGATCAAATAAAACTGCCTCGAAGCCATTGGGGCTAGCCCCGAATCACCCATACCCCATGTGTCTTATATACAAGTAGGAATTTCAATATTACCTTCTCATGCTAGCTATGTTCTAATACAATTATCTAGTCAGCCATAGCCAGGAAGTGTGAGTACAAAGAGGATATTGGGATCCCATGGTAGATCGCAAGCAGGACTGTTAGGTTTCATTTTGATAAGAGCACCAATATCAACAATGTTTGGTCATGCGGGAGGTTCGATTGCTTGATACCCATAATTCTGGGGTAAGGGAGATGAAGATGTTGAGCAGCATTGGTTCTTCTGTGAGGAAATTTGGAGATCAAAAGGGAGTACAGATGAGAATAATTTGCTTGAATTCTAGACTAACTTGAGGGGTCTCACTTCGAAGTGGTACATGAATATTATTGATCCAGGAGTGTCAGGAATGCAAGGACAAGCATTCACACTTATCCAGGTACAAACAAGGTTCATAGAAGAGTTTAAACTACCTCAGTCAGAACAACAGGCTTTGTCTGAGTTGCACGTGATTCAGCAAAAGGAAGGTGAATCAGCCTGGGAATACAACCATAAGTTTAAATATGCTATAGGGAGGTTATCACATCCAATCCATGAGGAACATCAAAGAGAATGGTACATTCAGGGATTTCTACCTCTGACTTGGATTTCACTAATGCAACAACGAATAGCCACATTGACAGATGCCTTAGAACAATCGATGAAGATTGAATCCATGGAGGGATACCCTGGGAGCCTGAGAGTGACCATACCCCCA
>WSFP011458584.1:0-19088 GCA_009831015.1 Picea engelmannii | reverse complement strand
CCTTTTCTCTTAAGTTTATGATTCCATGTCATAAATATATTATTAATTAAGTTTATGATTACTGTATTGAACTTCGGAGCAGAACTTTTATTCAGTGTAGGCTTGTTTATATTGTCCATATTCAAAATCTCATATACAGAAAATGCAAATCATAAGGATGTTATCTTATCACCTGAAACCTAATTACATTACATGAACTTCTTATGCTCAATACATTCCGAAAAACAAATTAGCTTTATATCCTGCAACATAAGTCTACTGTTTTCAAAGTGCAGGTTGCTCTTATTTCGATGGATTAAAGAAACAGCATATGAAATTATGACTGCGCTTTGACAAATGGTCTGCTGAGCATCCAAAGAGGCAAAGAGCCCGGGATAATGATTTATATGCTTTCCCAAGACCCTGGAAATTCTAAGACTGTTAGGCTCACATGGATGAAGATATACACATTATTAAATCTCCTATGTTGAAAAGTCTAAATTTCAGGTAATAAAACTCTTTTCTGCAATTTAATCAAAGTATATAAAATATTTTTGTCTTGTAATAAAACTCTTTTCTGCAATTCAATCAAAGTATATAAACTATTTTTGTCTTGTAACTTGCAAGCACTGGTACTAAATGGCAATGGTTGAAGAACAAATAGAAAGCTACTTGAGCTTTGTAAGTTCACAGCTAGGCTTAAACGCTCCAGCTTTAATGATACAATGTCCCATACGGGAAGACGGATAACGGGTAATGAGTATATAAAGAGTTTTCTTGTGAACCAATTAAAGTTTAGGTTCAAGTTAATTATATGGGAGCATTAAATCAAATCCATTTATTGAAAATGGATAGGTTCGAAGACAATTAGATAAAAAGTTTTTGGAAGAAACATATATACTTGGTAAGACGGAGCAAGTAACAAAAGTAGTTTTTCTAGTTTTTCTAAGAAGCGTTCATATTTTACTAAAAGGCTTCTCGAAAAAATCAGGAGTAACAGGTTTAACGTCTCTTACATATTTCATTATTGGCAACTTAGTTATCAACTAGTACAGCCGCTAACTCGTTGCTGGTGAACGCCGAAAAACTTATTAACCAATGATCTCATAGGTGGATAAGAGTTTTGTAGCTTACTATGCATAGAATTCAACAACCTACATTAATTGAATTAATTCAAACAAAAATCAATACACACATTATATTTAATGAATAATATTTTGATATGTGTATATAATTTAATGAAATACACACATTATTCGAAAATTGAAGCAATCAATTGAAATGCATACACACCACAGTGAATTCACACCATAACATATATATTTTTTACCATAGAAATCCAAATGAGAAAACCTAGATTCATTGGGATTTGACTATTTCTCATGATATTATTACAAGGGGGAGCTATGCACTCTCAAATGAGATTTTTATGTATTTTTTCTCAGTCTTTTACCAATGGATTTAGCTGATGGAAAATCTTATGATCATGCATGGATAAGATCTGTGGCCTCTCGTCATCTGATATTCAATTACATTTCCTATTCAAGCTCTCTTCCTTTGATAACACCCATCTTCTTCCCAAGCTTCAATTCTCATTTCAATGGTTCCTTCTCTTCATCGAGAAATAATCTCTTTAATAGAGTTGCCCTAGAATGTCAACCATCAAGGTGATTCATTTCACCATTTGGAGGCCTTCTGTCCTTTTGTCATAAAGTTGATTGTTTATTGCAAACCTTGCAAAAATTTAATTATAAAGTTTATATGAGGGGTTTAATTCAATCCATTTCAAATCAAAACTCTCCATGAGATTTTGGTCCCCAAATGCTTCATCTCAAATATCAAGTTGTTGTTTTGGAATTCTCTCTATGGATTCTCGACACTTCATTAATTTGAGGACCAAAATGAAAGGGATTCCACTCATTCTCTTATGTTTTTACTCACCTTTTACAATTCTTAAGATAGTTTGCGACTCTTTCATAAATATATTCATAACCATGGGAAAGTAGTGTATAGCTATTCACCTCTTTTTTCTTTGGTATATTCCTATTATGTTCTTACTACTTTGCCTCAGATTCCTCTCGATGTCAAAACCATATGTGGACTTGTTGCTTCATATGAGGATAGGATGATAATATTCAATTCCTCTTCTCCCATATTTAGAACAATCCTTTGTCTGTACTAGTGAACTTGTTTTCTTGTTCCCCTAAGTGTTGGTGTAGTTTTAGATGGTGGAAACACCCATTTTGATACTCTCTTTCAATATTCTACAATCAGGTTAGAGAATTTTCTTGCTACTCATTCCCTTTTTCTTCTCAAAGTGATTCAAATACTTCAAGGTCATGGATTCAACCACTCTTATACTAATATGATCCATAAATGTGAGACTTACAACCCACACATCTCACCAACATGGATCTTTGTAGAAGCAATTTTGTTTCTCTTTGTCAGTACAATTTTGAGTGAAAACATTTTGAGTTGCTAACCACCAACATGCATAAGTGGATGGTTCTATCTTCATATCTGGTTTCAAGGGTATTTCTCTTTGTTATTTGATTAATTTACTTCTTGGTTACTTTTCTTATAGAGGTTGGACAAATGCCAACTAAGTTATGAATCTTTGCTTATGGGAAAATTTCAATCCCAGCACTCAAACATTGTCAAGCCAAAATAAACAACATACTCTATTGTCTTAATAAATGTAACCAATGCATTATGAGTCTACCAATCCAAGAAAAAATTTAGAAGAATGCTTATTAAACCAAGCACTCATTCAATTCTCATATCTCCTAAATGAAAAAAAAAATATTCACAAACCCTACAACAATTAAGAAGTGTGGTACTCTAATTCTTCACACTGGATTCCAACTCTATTTATTGCATGCAAATAGTTATAATTATTCCCATTCAAAGAAACATAAATACATATGATTTTTTAAATGCAAAGGAGCATAATCTATTTGCTTGAGCCATATAATTACTATATAAAATAGTTTTGTGTAGTCACAAGGCTTAAAATTTTATTGGCCATCAAGGTATAAAAACACACACACACACACACACACACACACACACACACACACATATGCTATCAATTCTTGCTAGCTCAACTGGTTAAGGTGTGGGTTTTGTTTGTTAGGCGACCCGAGTTCAATACCTTTATGTTGTGCTGAGTCGAGAAGAGACACCCAAAATTCCAACCATGTTAAGGGTTGGTGCGACTCATGCTGGGTGTGATTCTTGGGTGATTTTGACAACTCAGATGCCCCTAGGTTGTGGTTTTGTAGCCAACATTTGAAATGTTGACCATGCTAATGATGAGAATTTATAAAAAAACAACAAATAAATAAACACACACACACACACATAAGCAATTATAAGCAAAAAAAAATTATATGGTTGCAGGAATTAGAATTACACTCATGATTTTGGAGACATTTGTTGGGAAAATGAAATTCTTAAACAAACTATACACCAAATACTCAGCAATTGGATACATTTGAATTCATGTAGGTGACCATATAGGTGAAGTCGGATCACCTAGAAAACAAATCCCACACCTTAACCAGTTGAGCTAGCAAGATTTGATATATATATATATATATATATATATATATATATATATATATATATATATATATATATATATATATATATATATACCTTGCTGGCCAACAAAATTTTAAGTGTTATGAGTACACAAAACTATTTTGTATAGTAATTATATGGCTCAAGCAAATAAAGTATGTTCCTTTTATATATACAAGGAATTGCTTGAATGCACTTGTATGCGGTTATAAGAAAATTTGTCCAACTAAAGTTAAAACCCAATGCATGTCTAATAACCCATCTCTATTTGTATGGAATTGCTAAAATGCACTTGTATGCAATTATAAGAAAATTTGTTTTATATGGTTGTAAGAATTATAATTACACTCATGATTTTGGAAACATCTATTTGGGAAAATGAAATTCCCAACAAACTATACAACAATGACTCAACAATTGGATAGATTTCAATGACTGTAGGTGATAATCAATGCTCCCAGGCTTGATGGAAACAATCCATGGATGAATTTCCAATGTTTTAAAAAATATACCCTAAGTTTTGGTCATGGGAGAGAGTATGGTCATAGATGTAGGTTATCATTTTGATTCATGATTCAACCATTCATAAATAACATGCCAATTAATTAACCATTGACCTGATAGGTGGATAAGATTCTTGTAGCTTGCTATGCACAACCATTAATTTAATTAATTCAACTAGTAATTAATCCAATAAATAATATTGTTGTATGTGTATTTAATTTAATGTAAGTACAAACATTATTTGGTAAGTGAAGAAATAAATGAAAATGATGCACATCGAAATGAATTCACACCATAACACATTAGATTGTTTATCCTAGAAACCGAGATAGGAAAATCAACATTTTTTGGGATTTGATTATTTCTTATGATACAATTACAAGGGGGTTCTATTCATGATGAAATGAGATTATGATGCATTCTTATCCACTAGAAGTATTTTTCCGATGGGTTTGGCTCATGTAAAATATTTTGTTCATACATGGATAGGTTCAATGGCTTGTCATCCTCTTAACTTCAAGCATATCTCCTCTTCAATATCTCTTCTTCTAATATTACCCTTTTTATTCCAAACCTTCAATCCTCCATTGGTTTTGGTTCCTTCCCTTCATCAAACAATAATGATCTTAAATAGAGATACCCTGAAATGCCAACCATTAAGATGATTTATTTCACCTTCTTGAGGCATTTTGACCTTTTCTATTCAAGTTGACTAATTATTGCAAACTTAGAAAAAATATAATTACAATGTGTGTATGAAAGGTTTAATTTGAATCCATTTTAAATCATACCTCCCCATTCATAGGATACATACAATTTCTCCTACAATGCCCAAGTTTACTCTTCAAATCTATAAAGTCACCACACAATACATTTGGAGAAAAACCCAAAAAATATCCTTGAAGACATGGCTAAAAAATGATAGTGTTTGACTCCCAAATCTGACCAAAAAGGTGGAATCTACTTCATAATCATAAAATTCCTCTCAATCCTTAAGATCCAATGATTTATCATGTACAATCCCACCCTACACCCAAGGGTGGGTTGTATCTTTGCTAGGAAAACTGTCTCACAAATGAAAAACTAGATTTTGTGAAACTTACCTAGACTAGGAAAAGGGACACCACCTATTCGAGGGGTACCATCCAGCTAAGCCAATAAAATGACCCCAACTTTGTAATCCCCAAAACCACAAAAAATCCAAGACAATGCACATTCAATGTGCCTGAATTTTTCAAAAACTTACTAGCATACATCAAGACCATGTCTCCTTTGTTGAATATATTTCACTTGATGTGTATATCATGTTAGGACTTCCATATTTTCTTTTACACTATCTGGTGATATGATTCTAGAAGCCTATCTTCATTCGATGCAATTAATTATGGTATATTGTGATTCATCATCTTACATATGTGTAACATTAGCAGTAAGAAATCCATGGAGACCATTGCTTCACAACCATACACCAACTCAAAATGTTTCTTCTTTGTTAACCTATTCTCTATAATTCTATGGGCCCAAAGTACAATTGGTACACATTCATCCCAATGATCCCAATTTTTATTTCACACCTTCATCAAACCATGTTCCAAAATTGTAATGGATTCTTCCATTGTATCCTTTCAATTGAGAGTGATATAAGCTAGTATAATGATTTTGGATCATGAACACTTGTGTCATCACCACAATTGTCTCATTAATAAAGTTCCTCCCCTTATCACTTGTTGAACTCCATGGGAAATCAAACATTCTGATAGTGTTTTTGAAGACGAATTTCACTATTGTGTAAGATGTGTTAGATTACAAGGATTATTAGATGTAATAAAGTGATGGTAAGCAATAATTAGTTAATAAAGTAGTTAAGTCGTAATGGTAGAAAAACTATCGCATCAATGATATAAAATGTGATCAACCTCATTGTGTCAATTGACTTCATGATAATAATGTATGATGAGTTTGTTGAGTCCATTTCTAATAATGTTTGCAATATTTCTTGTTTATTTATAAAATTAACATGGAAAATTCTAAATTTATTCAAAAATGAAATATGAAGTGATTGAGGTTTTGAGCATGACTTAGTAGTTTAAGCAAAGAGAAACTATACAACTTCCTAATTAAACAAGTATCACTACAGTGGCAATGTCCTCGCCAAAATTTTTTTGGTGCGTAGATTTGAATTCATGCATAAGTTTGAATTAGAACATTGCATGCCGACATTTTGAAGATGCTTATACCAATACCAAAATTGTATTAGCTTATGTTCCTAAAACGCGTGTTGTAGGTGAAGTGGTACTTATAAAATTTACTTAAAAAATATTCATAATAGAAATAAAATTTATATTAAAACCAACAAATAATGGCAGCCTCTTGTTATGATAGAAGGAAACAAAATTATCTGAAACAAATACTCAACCAATTATTATTTATTTTATAAAATAATTATCAATAAAATTGAAAGGATATGTGTTAAATAAAAAATATGTAGGTTTGAGATTAACATTAAATTTTGAAATTAGAATGTTGTATGTTATATTATTTATGAAAATTATAATAATTATGTAAAATAAAGATCAAATTAATCAATTTTAGGTGCCAACAACTAAAAAATTCATGAGCATGCATGTTTTTCTTATGCCACCAAAACTAAGATCATAACACATAATTAATAATGTTAATAGTTAAAAAGGTTAACATATTACTATACAACTCAAGTACAATCATTCACATATCAGATTGTTATTAATTTTTTAGTTCACTTTGACACAATTGGATAATGACACAATAAATTTGATAAATTAACTTTATTCATAACCATATGAATAAGGACCATACACTTATTTACTCCTATTCTAAAATATAGGATGGTATCTGGTGCCATTATTTTCATTTTATACAATATTCATTTAACTTTAGCTATATTCTACTTTATTAATATTCATAGTGACTTAGTGTATTTTGTGTAGATTTTGTAATTATTAATATTTTTTTATTTTGTTTGAATTTTGTAATTGTTATTTTCTTCATATTATGTATGGATTGTGTGTGTGTGTGTGTGATTTATGTCTCTATTTCTCACATAATCACTGATTTCAAACTGAAGTTATGGACATTTACTATATATTTTCTAAAATCAATTTTGATGAACTGACATATATGGAAGGAAAAGGGAAAACTGTCAATTATTGGAATTACTAATAAACAAAAAAATTAATAACAAAGAAAGAGATCAATGATTGGTCCATGATAAATTTTCAGACGATGATAACCATAATGATAATTGAATTTACAAACAAATGGGACTGAAAATTTAATGTATATTGTTACCATGTCCAAGAGTTTGTAATAAAAACATATAATTACCATGACCATGAATTAAAAAGGGCCAAAACTCTGCTCATCCGGAAAATTTCAGTAATCCACTTCACATGGTATACATGTATATTTCATTTGAGTGGTTAAGATATGAACTTGCATTCACTATGTGCGCATCTAGCTCCACCCACCTCATGGTACCCAAGATTGAATAAGTGGTCTAGATTATTGTTAAAGAGATCACAACCTATGGGAGAGGGAGAAGCAATAATGGAACTTCGTTCATGAATGGTCTACCGAGAAGTGTAGATGTGGGTTTTGATTGTATGCACAACCATATATGCGAGTTATAGAGTGTTATAGAGATGTTCTAACGAGGAGGAAATTCCTTAAATATAATAGGAGATAATAGACATGGAGATGGAAAAAAAGAGGTTGGGCGAGAAAGGAGACATCAAACCAGACTGAATAGTTGGATATAATAAATATTGAGGAGTGGAATGTTGATAGATATAAATTTTGTTACAATTTGGTTACAAGATCGTTAAAAAAAACATTTTGTTACAAATTTGGTTACGAGATCGTTCAAAAAAAAATACACGACAACATTTCACTTCACATCCAATATATGACATTACATGTATTTATTCCACTAACATGAATTTAATGACCTCAATGAATAGATGTCATAGTTATCTAAGATTAAAACTCCAAACTTAGGTTATCTATATTTGGAAAAACAAATCGTATTGTGTGTGTGTTTAGTGATTAAAACTCAAAACTTAGGTATAAACTAAGATTGAAATATCACATTCAGTTAGAGCCCAGCCAAAATACATTGAATTGTTCATCCAATCAGATGTGTGATAAACATAATTTAAATATTATGAAAAATAATTATTTTGTTAAGCATATGTACAACATTGGACATCAAGAAAAATATTTGTAGTCAAAGACAAACTAATGGATGGTCAATGAGGAATCAAATTATATAGTCCTTTCCTTCAGAAGGGACTGATAAAACAAAAGACACCATTTTTATTAAATGGAGCCACATTATGTGGTTTTTTTAATTGTATTGCCAACCTTAAGAGAGGGCGTTAGATAATAATCCTTATTTGATGTAATAAAGTCATGTTAAATGATAATTATTTAATATAGTAGTTAATGTGTAATGATATCAAATTATAAAAGGGGATCAACCCAATCATATCAATTGAATTCATGAAAATAAAGAATATATTTCACATGAGTCTATTTCTAATCATGTTTGCAAGATTTCTTATTTATTTAGAAAAATAACAAGATGTACAATCTAGTATAGGGGTTTCTTGTAATACCCCAAGGCCAAGCCCCTGTTGAATTGTAATGATGTTTAATGAAGTTTATAGACTGGTGAGCCAAGTATTTATAAGCTAAGAGGCTTATGTGTTTATTAGGTCGGAGAGCCTAGATGCTAAGGCCATAGAGCCTATTTTTTTGTATATGTAATTATGCAGATTATTAATAAAATACATCGTTGCATGTAGACCAACCACGAAGAAAGAGTTATCCGGGACTAAGCTCCACTAGGAAGGAAAGGGAAAGGGGGATGAGAGGCTAGGAAAATGGGTTAAGCTTGAGGGCTTAACCCAAGGGAATATTATAATGTATTTCCTTAATTACTAAAGTTTGGGGAAATAAAACCTAGTTATCCTAAGTTCCTTTGAGGAGAGGAACAAAACTCCAAGTGGAGAGGAACGAGCTCCTGGAGAGCCAAGTGTCATCCAGGACACATGCATATTTATGTGGGAATTTCCACCATTGTGGGGGTTCTCTCAGGACTCTCGCTCTCACCGTTCTGATCATTCTCACCATTCTTGTTCTCAACATCCTGACCATTTTTTATTTCCATCTTTCCTCATGAGTTCATCCTCACGATTCTTAGCATCCCTTTTCTAGTTCACACACGCAGTAAACATGCATGCAACCAAATCCAATTCTGCCATTTTTGAACCTCTGTATTTGCGGAGTTGTTCCTTGCCTTACCTGTTTTTTCTATTGTGGTTTGAAGAGGAAGGTTGCCAAGACCATGGTTGAAGAAGCAAGTTGTCAGGCCTATAAGAAACTCTGTCCAGGTGGGAGATATTGTTGGGGAAGTGATTTATCCTAGAGGGAGTCCAGCAACAACTACAAAGATCTGAGAATTCCTGATCCGACTTGTTGTTGAAGCCCTGGAAGGGAAGTGGAGCAACCGATGCACTATGGAACAGTGAAGGTGTATATTCCTGGGGTGGGACAGGCATGTAGGGAATGAGATTCTATGAGCAGTGGGCGTAAGTAGGCTCCTTGGAAGGAATCCTTTTTGTAGCATTGTGCAGTTTCCCGTAGCCTCAACCTAGCCTAGGATTTCTTTTCCCTGGGTGGAGTTTAGTCCCAACTCAGGGGTGACCCACTGCTGATAGCTTGGATCAAGGTGGTATAAGGATGGGAGGTTCATGGAAGGTCTGCACACATTCGATGGTCTTCTCATAAAAAGACAAGTACCAATTCTATGTTAATTCTATGTTGTGTATCTTGTACATGTGTTATAATGTTATCAGAATTGCCTGTGTTTATTGCATGTATGTATTACTATCGCTTCCACATGAATATGTGTATGAGAAGAATGTTTATGTTTGTTTAAATTGCATTAGATATACATGTATATCAGAGCATGAAAGTTTTCAAGCGGCATTGCCTGACCTGTGTGGTTGGGTATGTTACAATCTGGTTTTTACAGTAGTTTGGTTTTTGAAGTAGTGGTATGTCCCCAACCAGGGTGGCTAGGGGACATTACATTTTGGTATCAGAGCCCATTGTCTTCACACTGAACCTGGAGGGGCCACAAATGTGGAATTTGGAGTCAAATTTCCATAATAAATTGATGTACAGAGTGCTAGGAGGGAACTGGGGGAACACCTTGGCTGTGTTCAGAAGCTCAGGAGGCATAATGGTTTGATAAACCACGAAAGACGTGGTATTGGGATGTAGAGTTAAATTGAGCAATTGGGTTTGTGTGAAGGGAGAAAGATCCCCCACAACCGTCAAATTGGGAGAAAGTGCACAGAGGTTAAGCACAAAAGTCCTTCGGACTTAGCCCCTCCGACTATTTTAAAGCTATAATAAGAGAAAAATGTCGAAGTTCTAAAGTCCAGAACTAATCTAGACCATCCATTTCCCAGGAAAACATGTCCTCAGATTAAGCAAAGTTCGACAGTTCGACCGTTTGGGGGTTATGGAGTGTTCAGTAGCTGAATCCTTCAAATTCCTTTAGTGATTCTTAACCATAGATCATTTGGGAGGAGGAGAGCCGTTGGATTTATCTTGTGGTTTGACACTTCAACGTTCAGGGAAATTGGTTGGAGGTTGCACGACGGAGAAATTGCCGATGTCTCGAAGCTACGGGAGGCAGATGTCGACGGTCGACAGTTCGGGAGTTTTGACAAAGTGTTAATGTGAATAAATAGTCGAAGTCCTGGGTGCCAAAGTGATGTGACATGATGACATCATTGGGGGTGACATGGATCCATTCGACAGTTCGATAGTTCAGTAGTTTGGAGAAAGTGTCGATGTTAAGAAATCCCCGAAGTCTCAAAGCATCGGGTATGATGTGGCAAGATGACATCACCTAGGGTGATGTGAATCTACCTAGGTCTGCCACGTGTAAATCATTTCCGTATTTTTTACAGTCCCTTAGGATCAATTGGAACCTAACACATGTCACTCGATGATGGGGCCACGTGTGACCAATTTGATTGGTGAAAACTCTACTACGTGGGTCCCGGGATGTAAAGGAATTCGAGAGTTCGATGTTCGGGGAAAACGATTGGAAGAACTTTTGGACCTCTGAAATCCTGAAGTTATGAAGTGACATGGCGGTGAAATCACTTGGGGGTGACATGGAAACACATGATGTGTGCCACATGTCAGTCTTCTATGTGCTTTTGAAAGGATGATTTTGTAGTTAGAACTTGACACGTGTCACCCCTCAGATTGGGTCATGTGTCTGCTTCTTGCAATCTTCCACGTAGCACCCAGGTGTGGAGTACTAAGTGGACCCCAGGGGTTCACCACTTCGGTGTTTGGAAGGAATGGAGTAAGAGGAAGGAGAAACCCTCAAAGATATGAAGAGTGGAGTAAATCCTCGACGTTCATTGGGATGGGACACACAATGGTAGATCCCGTGGTTCAAATAATTCAAGGCATGAGAATTTGCGGCCAAGGAATTCCGAAGGCCTGAAGGCCAGATTCCATCGTGAACGTTGATCAAGATATGACATATAGAGGTAAGAGAGGGGATCTCCAGTGGGTCGAAACTTCGGGAGATTGGTAGTGAAGTATTTTGGAAACCGCTAAATCCTGGAGTCCTAAAGCTCCAATCCACCATAGATCTGAGTAGAGAATGTGGACTGTAGATCCACTATCCTTCGCGGGTTTGCCAGTTCGGTGGTCCGAGAGATTTGTTGTGATGTATGTTCAAAATGGTTGAATCCTGCAACCCCGAAGCTCCGATCCACCTTGGAACTAAATGAGGAATAAGGACCGTTAATTGGTACATCCTCCGAGTATTCAAAGAATCGGGGTTCAGGAAAAATGTATGGTAATGGAGGCAGATCCTCTGAAGCCCCAAAGTTCTGGAGCCCCAGAGGCCCAAAGAATAGGAGAAACACATAACAATTAGCACTTGGTCACATCCTATGGTCACATGAATTTGGGGGTCGAAGGAAAGGGGCTAGTGCCCAAAATGTTGTTTAAGAACAAAAAAGGGACAAATTGTTCAAATAGCCATAACTCCTTGCTCAAAACTCAGAATTGAGCATGGAAGTAGCCATTAGAAAGGTCTTGAACAATAGAAGATAAATGTTCACCCATAAATTGGATTTGAATAGTTGTTTTCTTAGGAAATCAATAGAAAATAAACTTCTGATATATTAATTAATCAGAATGGTTCATGTTTTCATGGAATTATCAAGAATAGTTAGCCTGACAAAGTTCCATTGGCTGCACATTTTTGCAGAATTAACGATTTTCAGATCAAAGTCATCATGGAGTGCAGAGTGATGGAGGATACATAGGTAGCCTTCCGTCAAGAATATAAAATCAGAGGGTTGAATGTCTAATTTGATATGGAAGGAACCAACTCCAATGGACATGGAGGAGAAAAGGAGGAAGACATAAATCTGGCTTAGACCCTTAGAAAATTGCAGACAAATGTCCAGAGCCACAAGGATGATAATGAGAGGCTTATGAAGGCTAAGGAATAGCAGGAAGAATTCAATACGAAGTTAATGAAAGTCCTGGACATAATTGAAAAGAAGTTGGATAAGGAGAGTGGCTCCAGTAAATCTGGAAGCCACGAGACCCCTAAGAAGAAAGGAGGATCAATGAGTGGTTATAGACATCACCATCACTCCCAAAATCATTCCCATAGGAGATCACATATTATCTCAATTCCATCCCCTATTAGGAAGCATAGGAGGTCTAGGGTGGATGAGTTGAAAGGAGAAATGAATAAGATCAAACCTCCTACTTTTGATGGAGAGCACAAGAAGGATGAAGATGCTAAGACATGACTGCTAGGCACAAGGAAGTACTTCCAATTGCATAATTGTTATTCCCATGCAGAAGGAATAATTTTCATCTATCGACTGAAAGGAAAGGCATCCATGTGGTGGGATCATCTTTTGCAAGTGCAACACCTCAGAGAGAAAAATGTGACTTGGAAGGAATTCAATTGGCATTTTGAGAAGAAATACCTGACCAAGAGGGATTATGATAAAAAGATGAGAGAGTTATTTGAACTGAAACTGGGAAGCATGATTATTGATGAATGTGAAAGGAGATTCTTAGAGATATTGAAGTATGTCTCCTTCATCAAGGATGCGACAATGAAGGTTCAAAGGTACCTGAGTGGGCTGCCATCTTTCATCAGTGATAAAATCCAATATGATGATCCCAAGACTCTGAAAGAACTAGAAGGAGAGAAAAATTCTTATATGATAAAAAAAAATGAAAGAATACTTTCCAAAAGGCTTGGGAGGAGAAGAAGTTTAATAAGGAACAGAGGCAGAAGGGGAAGAAGCCACCCTTCTTCAGAAATAGTCCTCAAGGAGAGTCATCTTTTACAGAGCATGGAATGGCTGAAGTAGGTGGGAAAATGCCAAGGAAGACACCCATTCAATGTTGGGGCTATAAAGGATACCACAAGTATAGATAATGTCCTCACAAAAGTGACAAAGTGAGAGTTGTCCACAATTTTCAACAAGAAGAAATAGTGGAGGACATGGGCATAAGTGTTCCAAGGATCTATGCATCCCTGGACAACAAGCAAGCAAAGTTTCAATCTTACATGATTGAAGTTGAAGGTATGATCAATAACCATGCCTTTACTATTTTAATAAACTCGAGAGCTAGCCATAGTTGCATAGATCTTAAAGTCGTGGAAAGGTTTATTTTTCCAAGAAGCAAGCATGAGAATTATTGGATGGTACAACTAGCTACAGGAGCCAAGAGAAAAGTGTTTGAGATAGTCAAATCATGTCCAGTGGACATGAATGGGATAAGTACCAAGGCATATTTGAACATCTTTCCATTAGGTTCATATGATTTTCTAATTGGTATGGATTGGTTGGACCAACACCATGTTGTCTTAGAATGTCATAACAAGGCATTTACTTTTCTGGATGAGGAAGAGAACCCAAGAGAAGTCCAAGGAATTCCTAGGGAAGTTACTTTCCGAGAGATCTTGACAATGCAGCTGAAGAAGTTCTACAGGAAGGGATGCCAAATATTTGCAGCCCATTTGGAAGAAGCACCTAAGGATAAGGTGCCAAATATGGAGGATCACTCAGTCCTAAAATATTTTGAGGATGTATTCAAGGAGATACCAGGACTACCCCCAAAGAGAGATATAGATTTCTCTATAAATTTGATGCCTAGAGCAGCTCCAATATCAAAGACTCCCTACAGAATGAGTACACCAACACTGAAGGAATTGCAAATGCATCTTGAAGAGATACTGAAGAAGGGGACCAGGGTATATACACCCAAGTATGTCACCTTGGGGTTCCCCATTCTTATTCATGAAGAAGAAATATGGGATATTGATATTGTGCATCGACTTCATACAATTGAACAAAGTAACCATAAAGAACAAATATCCTTTGCCAAAGATCGATGATCTCTTTGATAAGTTAAAATATGCAAATATATTTTCAAAGATTGATCTCAGGTCAGGATATCATCAAGTAAGGATCAGATATGAAGAAATCAACAAGACCTCCTTCAAGACAAGGTATGGTCATTACAAATTCACAGTGGTGCCATTTGAGTTATCAAATGCACCAACTATTTTTATGTGTTTGATGAATGGTGTTTTCTGGGAATATTTAGACAAGTTTGTTATTGTATTTTTGGATGACATCATTGTGTATCCCAATTCAGAAGAAGAACATTAGAATCATTTGAGGATGGTATTACAAGTGTTAATGGAGCACTAGCTATATTCCAAATTGAGCAAGTGCTCATTTTATCAAAACATAATTCATTATTTGGGGCATATCATATCCGAAGAAGGGATAGCAGTGGACCCTAAAAATATTGAGGCCATTAAAGGGTGGAAAGAACCTAAGAATGTGACAAAAGTCAGATACTTCATGGGTCTATATAGATACTGCAGAAGATTCATTACAGGGTTTTCAACAATTTCTCACCCAATTACTTCCTTGCAAAGGAAGGGGGTGAAGTTTCAATGGACGATAGAATGTGAAAAGAGCTTCCAACAATTGAAGAAGTTGTTAACCAATGCTCCAATTCTGAGGATTGTTGGGCCCAATGATATCCATTGATTTGAATCACCACTTGTATTGTAATAAGTCCTATCGATTTCCCTTATTCATATTGCATATTCATCAAGTAATCTAGTCCTTTTACTCAAATGTTGTAATATAGGTAAAGTAATCCCATTGTATTCATAAGATGATTGCTATTAGACCCTTTGTTCTTTGATTAGTAGCTGTCTTCCTCAGTGTAATGCAAATCTAAAATACTCAGATTTAGGGGAAGAAAGAGACAGAAGGTTATCCTGGCTTTCATACCATTGATTTTTCTTTGGGATCCTCTTTAGAAACGATATCAAAATAACATCAATCCACTTTCGCCTAAGTTTACCTGGTACTAGCAGCTTGGGGAATTGAGATCCGAATGAGGATTTCGTGGTTTGCACAGATGCATGCAAAGAAGGACTTGGTGGATTCCTCAGTCAGAACGGATTTGTGATATGTTTTGAATCTAGAAAATTGAAAGAGCATGAAAGGATCTATGCCACTCATGATTTGGAGTTGGCAGCCATAGTGCACGCCTTGAGGAAGTGGAGGAACTACCTCATGAAAAAAAGGTTTGAGTTGAGGATAGACCATAATGTTCTGAAATACTTGTTTGATCATCCAAATTTGAATGTTAGGCATAACAGATGGTTGAAATCCTCTGTGAGTAAGACTTTGATATTAAGCACATAAAAAGAAAAGAGAAAAAAAGTGGATGATGCACTCAGTAGGAGAGTGCATGAACTGCATGCTACAACCATTAGCATGTATCAAACTGATCTTAAAGGCATAATTTATGAGGCTTCAAAAGATGATCTGTAGTATATGGAGTTGGTAACAAAACTGCAGCAAGGAAAATGCAACATAAAGTTGAAGATTATGAATTGGGAATTGATGGAATTATTCTGTACAGGAACATAATTTATGTACCCAATTCTCCTAAATTGAGGAGTACGATTTTAAAAGAGATGCATAATTTACCTTATGCTGGGCACCCAGGATATCAACAAAAAATTTCAGCATCCAAGAGCCAATATTATTGGCCAGGCATGAAGAAGGATATTGTTGAATACATATCTAAATCCTTGGAGTGTCAAAGGGTCAAGGTTGAGAATAGACACCTAGCTGGGTTGCTGCAGCCATTACCCATTCCCAAGTGGAAGTGGGAAGTGGTGACAATAGATTTCATCACCAACTTACCCAGAATAAACAAGTAGTTTGATGTTATCATGGTGGTGGTGGAAAAGCTCACCAAAGCTGCCCATTTCATTCCTATGAAGGTTACTCACATGGAAACCAATGTTGTTGATATCTATATGAGGGAAGTAGCACACTTGCATGGAATACCCAAGACAATTGTGTTTGACAGAGACCCAAAGTTTACCTCAAAGTTTTGGAAGGAGTTATTCAAAGGGTCCGGAACAAATATGAACTTCAACACAACTTATCAGTCAAAGACTAATGGGAAAACATAAAGGGTGAACCAAGTGATAGAGGCTATGCTAAGGATGTATGTGATGGATAAACCATATAAATGAGAATATTATCTACACTTGGTAGAATTTTCCTACAAAAATGGGTACCAAGCATCACTGAAGATGAGCCCATTTGAGTCACTTTATGGCAGAAAGTGCAACACACCAGTAACACACCTAGCTGAAAAAGCAGTGGTTGGGCCAGAGTTTCTCAGAGAAATGGAAGAGAAAATAGTGAAGATTAAGAATAATTTAAAGGCTTCCCAAGATAGGTATAAAATCTATGCTTACAAGGGCATAACTCACAAGGAATTTAAAGTGGGTGATCATGTTTTCTTGAAGGTGAAAGCCAAAAAAAATTCCCTAAAGTGGGGAAACTATTCCAAATTGGCAGGCATATATTGTGGGTCGTTTGAAATCCTAGAGATGATTGGACTAATATCTTAGATGCTTGCATTACTTGCATCTATGTATATACATAATTTATTCCATGTATCATTGCTTAAGAAATATATACCTGATGCTAATCATGTTATTGATTGGAATGTGATTCGGGTGGAGCAAGAAAGGGATTTTCAAGTGCATCTAGTACACATTCTAAACTAGAAAATCAAATAGCTCTAGAATCGAGCCATAGGGATTGTAAAGGTCCAATGGACTTGGTACGGTCCTGAGGATGCAACCTGGAAGCATGAAGATGTTATGCGAGCAAAATACCCTTATCTTTTTTAATATTTTGAAAATCTTGTTGATGTTATGTAAATGATTTGCATTGAGGACAGTGAAAAAATAAGGCGAGGGGATTGTAATACCCCAAGGCCACACCCCTATTGAATTGTAATGATTTTTAATGAATTTTATAGGCTGGTGATCCAAGTATTTATAAGCTATGAGGATTATGTGTTTATTAGGTCGAAGAGCCTAGATGCTAAGGCCAGTAAGCCTATTTTCTTGCATATATAATTATGCATATTATTAATAAAATACATAGTTGCGTGTAGACCAACCATGAAGAAAGAGTTATGGGGGACTAATATACACTAGGAAGGAAAGGTAAAGGGGGCTGAGAGGCTAAGATTGAGGGCTTAACCCAAGGGAATATTATAATGTATTTCCTTAATTACTAAAGTTTGGGGAAATAAAACCCAATTATCCTAAGTTCCTTTTAGGAGAGGAACATAAATTCGAGTGGAGAGGAACGAGCTCTTGGAGAGCCAAGTGTCATCCAGGACACATGCGGTTTTATGTGGGAATTTCTACCATTGTGGGGGTTCTCTCAGGACTTTGGATTTCACCATTTTGATCGTTCTCACCACTCTGACCATTTTTTCTTGCCATCTTTCCTCACGGGTTCATCCTCATGATTATTTCCATCCATTTTATAGTTCATGCACACACTGAATAGGCACGCAAATAGAGCCATTTCTACCATTGTTGAACCTCTATATTTGCTGAGTGATCCCTTACCTTACCCGTTTTTGCTACCGTGGTTTTAAGAAGTAGGTTATTAAGCTCATGGTTTAAGAAGTAGGTTTTCATTCCCGTGAGAAACTCTCTCTAGGTGAGAGAGATTGTTGGGGAAGTGATTTCTCCTAGAGGGAGTCTAGTAACAACTACGAAGCTCTGAGAATTCCTGATCTGGTATGTTGTTGAAGCCATGGAAGAGAAGTGGAGCAGCCGACGGACTGTGGAACAATGAAGGTGTATATTCCCGGGGTGGGACAGGGATGTGGGGAATGAGAGTCTCTGAGAAGTGGGCGTAAGTAGGCTCCTTGGAGGGAATCCTTCCTGTAGCATTGTGCAGTTTCCCGTAGCCTTAGCCTAGCCTAGGATTTCCTTTCCCTCGGTGGAGTTTAGTCCCAACTCGGGGGTGACCCACTGCTGATAGCTTGGAGCATGGTGGTCTAAGGTTGGTAGGTTTGTGGAAGGTTTACACGCAATCGATGGTCTTCTCATAGAAAGATAAGTACCAATTCTATGTTAATTGTATGATGTGTATCTTGTACATGTGTTATAATGTTATCATAATTTCCTATGTTTATTGCATGTATGTATTACTGTCGCTTTTGCATGAATATGTGTATGAGAAGAATGTTTATGTCTATTTAAATTTCATTTGATATATAAGTATATTAGAGCATGACATTTTTCAAGTGACATTTCCCGACCTGGGTGGCTGGGTATGTTACAATATGGTTTTCAGAGCAATTCGATTTTTGAACTAGCGGTGTGTCCCCGACCAAGGTGGTCGGGGGACATTACATTTCTTCTGCACATCTAGTTAAGTATTTTGTTGCAATCATAATGTACATGGACCTTTAATGTCATGTAGGTGAGTTTATGGGTCCAATTTGTTAATTTTTGTAGCATCAGATAGGTACTTCCA
>WSFP011458583.1:0-19088 GCA_009831015.1 Picea engelmannii | reverse complement strand
TCTCTTCTCCATTAACTTGAAGCTTCTAGAGTTTTAGGATCATTATAAACAATGTTTGTTTAGAACTTATAGTTAGTTTAAATTCATTTTTTATTTTATTGTTCTAGATTTTGTTTTATTCTCAATTTTTAGGTTATTAATTTTTAAGTTATTAATTTATGTTTTTTTTTGTTTCACAGGTTTCTATTATCAAATATTTGATATGGATCTGATCATGGCTTGATTTTATTATCCAAATACGTTCAAGATGATTGATCCAAAAATAATATTGGATTGCTACAAATAATTTTATGAGCAATAACAAATAAAATTTGGAAAGGCGTCAAAATCGAATAGATGATTTTACAGGACTGATTACAACCAAACCGTGAGGAATTTGAAGAAACAGTTTAAAACCCAGAACCCAAATGGACCCATTAACCTTTTGCGTAGAGATTTTCCCAAACAAATGCTGGATTTGAGAGATATTTGAGTCTCTTTACGAGGGAAATTTCAGGTGGAAAAAATTATTAGTAACGCCCATACTGTTCATTCATTTTATAAATATATGAGAAAGATCAAAGCCCAGGGAGATCCAAGATTGAAGAGGAGGATTTTGATCCTTTCTCTTTTGTATATTATTTATTTTGTAAACTTTTCATATTTTCAAATGAAGTAACGGATGGTTAGAATCTTTGAGAGAATGGATGAATATTTTCAAAGAAGAATATGGAATTTCAGGTTGCTTAATGGCTTTTGTCATGTGAGTAAAATGGTTTTATTTTTATTATAATATATTAATATTCTTTGAATAATTGATTATCCATTGATTTAAATTAGCTTTAGTATATTTTATCAATACATGGTTAATTGTTATCATTTATATGTCAATTTCGCCTGTCAACAAGTAGTCATAGCCATATTTTTACTTTCAACATTTCTCACCACCCTTAATGCATTCTCCAATGATTTGGGTTTCCAAACATGAACCTCATGTTGAATGTTATCCTTTAAAGTTCCTATGAATACATCAATCAGGTGCTCATCTAGAATATTTGTTACCTTTATATTCAATCTTTGGAAGTTCTCAATGTGCTTTGCAATTGAACCCTTTTTCTTGAGATTTATCAATTGGCTAAAAAAGGTATTGATCCTTGTATCCTCATAGTGTGATATCATTTCTTCCGTGAAAATTTTCGAAGTGACAAGTGATTTGCAAGAACAAAGCCATCGATACCACATAAATTTATTGGTTTCTAAATATAAAGAAGCATTTCGTACCTTTTTTGTATGTAGCACATCATATATATCAAAGAACTACTCCATGTGAAGTATCCATGTGATTGGATCCTTTCCAACAAACTTCCTCATATCAATCCTATGAGAGTGGTTGGTCTTCAACAGGTTGGAGTTTCTCTAGTCTTTATTCATCTTCCTTGTGTCCTCATCATGAATTTAATGGGATACATTTTCACTTTCAGGTTCCTCTCTATTAGGAATTTATCCAATCCTTCCATGATATCCCTTTTTAAACCATCCATCTTAGCATCCATTATTGCCTCCAACTTAGCTTCAGTTGAATCCATCACCCCTTGTAGTTCATATTTTTTTATTGAATTATTTTGTAAATAATTTATGTCCCTACGCATTTCTTCACCTTCATCAAGAGTCCAAGTATGACTGTCTAGAGGCATATTTGATGTAGAAGTTCCATTTTTTTGGTGGAATATTTGCCAAGTATCTCTTTTAAACCTTGATTTCAAGGTGGTTCTGTTAGAATATCTTTCTTCTACTGTATCTCCAAAATTTTGTCCCTTCTGGGTCTGAAAATTTTGTTTTTTATTTATCTGATACGTCTTCTTTGCAATGCCATAGATTTGATCAAAATTGGATGTGCCAAGTGGAAGTTATGGTAACTTCCCCACAGCTTAATGATTTTTGTCCCTTCCAGGAGAGCATACTTGTAAAGTGTGCCAAGAGCATAATATCTAATATTTTATTCTCAAACTCGCACCACAAAAACTACAAACTTTCCACTATCCAATGCTCACTTAATTTGGATATTCACTGAAGAAGATATCATTGTTTTACCCGGAAGTTAATATGAATAGTTAGATACCCTATATTACATAGGGTGTATCTACAACATTAGGATGACCCAGAAGATGAAATTTTTATCGCATCTACCTTGATAATTTCTTTGAATATATTTCATGTTTCAGGGTCTGAAAAGTTACAGAAAAAATTTGATATCGAAAATTTTGTGATGACTAAATTAAGGCTGATTCCAGAACCCTATTTTACATAGGCTATATCTCTGAAAGTATAAGGATTGAGGAGTTGAAATTTGAATCCCATGTACCTTGATCCGTCTACTAAATATCCTACAAGGGTTACCTCTTAAACCGTTGTAGAAAAAACATTATAGTGAAAATTCCAAGTTGTCTCAAATGCAACAGTGAAACCCCAAGACCTTGAGCTTTGATACCAAATGTTAAGAACCAAATATCAAAATAGCATAAAAAAACCTCAGAATAAGTACTCAACGCCTTGAAAAAGAAATAATTTCATATATTAAGCCTCTTCGAGGAGGAGACCTCCTTATACACCACATAAATCTCCAAATACAAGATGATTCCAAATGAAAAGTTCTCCTTGGTATATATAGGAGACTAGGAGGTACAATTACAATTAATGGACCCAATCTGACATAAATAAAATAACATTACTAATGTAATTATTCCCCAATTAAAGGGTAATGTGCCACTATTTAGGGCTTAACAATATCGGGTCACAAGGATGGGTGGGCCCCATCCCTTTGCCTCTACCATTTCTACCACCATGCACCTGCCACTATAGCCCTACCTCTATGGTAGTCCACATCACCTCTCTACCAGAACATCTCACACATGGATCCCATGTCATGATAACATCAGCGTACGAAAAAGAAATACCCAAATTTTCCAATTTTGCCTATTTTCAAAATTTCTCAAAATGACCAATATTACATAATTATTTTTGTGGACACCATTAGAGCTCCACGATTAGCTCAAAATAGCCAAATCTGGTCCAGTAAGCATCAATTTAATATCTACACACAAGATTTGATCCTTCCTTATCGAATTTCCCCATGAATTTAACCATGAATTTGGGTTTTTTCCCCTGAAATGCCCAATTTCATTATGGGCACTTTGCAACATGAAATTCGACCAATTACAGGCTCGAATTATCCCAATTTGATATTTAAATTCGGGGATTTAATTCATTTGATTTATTCTTGCAATTTCCTATGAAATTTTCCAAGAATTCTTCCACATTCCACTCCAATAATTTCGTCAAGCAACTTGCAGACAAACTCAGGAATTTAAATTTTTGCAATTCTCACTTCAACACTCTGTTAACTCATCCCATTTAGGCTCAGTGTTGCAACTGGAGCTATGATACCACATTAAAGCATCCCCATCCTCGAGCTGGGAAATGCCACACAAAATTTCCAAATTTTGATACCATTTTAATTAACTAATTATGCTTTGCAAATGCATATATTAATGCATAATAACAACAAGTATATACATACAACATATACAGGAAAAACCATGAAAGAAAATGTATAAATAAAACAAAGAACATAAGAAAACACATTATTGACACTTATATTTGGTAAAAATTCACCAACTATGTGCATACCTTCCACGTTCCTCCTAGCCTTGGATTGCACTCCTCATATCTCTTAACAGTGGATCACCCCCAAATTGGGGCTAAAACTCCACCTGGGTAAAGGATTTCAAACTAGGCTAAGGTCTCTCAGACATCAGAAAATCTCAGACTCAAGTGCCAACTATAGAAGATAGCATATATTCCTTCATTCCCCACATGCCTGTCCCACCCCAGGAAGTGTGCTTCTTCTCTGTTCAACATCCCTTGGGCTACCCCACTTCCTTTATGGGGCTTCAAAAATAGGCCATACAAGAAGTCTCAGAGCCCTGTATTTTTAATTTAGCACCTTAGGAATCAAATCCCATCAGTCCTCTCACCTATAGATAATTCTCGCGGGATTGACAAAACGCTTCTTCAATATCTAATGAAGGATCATCGCTCCAACTCAACAACATGCCAGCTAGCCATCACATTCAACGCGCAATCAATGGAGGAGAAAGGCGCCAGCCCTCTCATTTTCAAATTAAAAAATGTAATAACGGTCATAAGGCCAAAGAGCCACACATATGCCTTTGTGCATGTAGTATATAGAGTCACCTTTAATGGTTGACAGGTTGAGGATATCTAGATCTGATTCGGACTAGAAAAACATTGATTGTAATTCAATGTAAATTAATAAGAGTAGGTGAGATGGAGGGAAGATATTGAGGAGCCCCCTTTTGTAAAAAAGATCTTTGTATCTAGATTGATTAGTTAGGTGTGAGTTTTGAGATAAAGAAAAGAGGAAGCTGAGACTCTGTAGCAGTCCGAGCTTAACCAAATTGTAACAGGCATTCTTATTAATACAAAGAGCAGTTTTTACTGCACTTGAGTCTTTGTGTGTTTATGCATTTGAATGTCATTTGTGTGTACACATATATGTTGTGGATGTATGTTAGATTTAAATTTACAGGGACAGACATAATTTTTTTTCTATGGGCTCTTTGATTTTGATATGGATTCTTTGTGGTTTCATGCAAGGGGTTGCATGACAAAGTACTGAGGACTCTATACTCCAGTGCAAGGAGTGCACATCTGAGTTCCATGGAATTTAGGCAAAGACGTGCCAGGAGGGTGTACCAGGGGAATCATAAACTCAAGACAGAATACTCAAGGTTGTTGAACACCTTGGAGGTGAAACTGTGCAGAGGAGGGCACATAGAGAAGATAGAATCATTGAAGGTTATGTAAATATCTTTTAGGGAGGCATCGAGCATGTGAAAAGAGTGCATAGAAGGAACTCTATTTCGAGTTCAGAGATAAGAGAAGTGTCGCAAGAAAGACACTTAAAAAGTTGTTGAACACTCTGTAGGCTCAGCAAGGAGTGCTTGAGCATAAGTTGCCAAGAGGTCACTTGCACCTCTTTGAGGGACAGAAGAGACAGAGACATTTGAGGTATGAGCAATTGAATCTCAAGGAGGACAAAAGACTTATGCAAGGAGTGCACCAGGAGAAAACATAGCAAGGTATTGAATGACAACCATATGAAGGTTAGTCATGCACAAAGAGAATGCACAGAGTGAACTTACTTTAAGTTTGAAGAATCTCATAAGGTCGAGAGAAAGTGTGCCAGGAGGGGCACCATAAGTCTTCTTAAGAAGATGCAGAGAAGGGCCGAGAGTCTTAGAAATAGAGTGAGGTTGAAAATCTCATGAGGGAAACATTCTCAGAATGTAGATAAGACCCAAAGTCTCTGGGATCATGGAAGAATCGAAGGTTGAAACCTTCGACACTTAGAAAATCTTCCAAGGAAAAGAAGGAGTGAAAGCTCAAGAGGAGGAGCACAACTCCCATTAGATCGACACTGTGGAAGAATCTGGACCACCGAATCTACGTCCAGACACACACAAGGGTGCATAAGGGAAGAACAGATCTAGACCATCAGATCAGAGTGCAAAGGACCGATAACCATCGGATCCGAAGGAAGGTGCACGAGGTTAACTTTGTGTATGCAGAGGAGAACAAACTCATCAAAGTTCCGATTAGATCAGAACAATCCATCATCTCAGAGGATAGGTGGCAGTAGATCTGAGCGATTGGACATTTGGTCATTGGGAGTTTGGCAAGGAGGAGTTGTTAAAACTTTCGAATCGCAAAATTGTGAATTCAATCATAGTCGTTGGGTTGATATGGAATCTGCGCTGTAGATCTGGAACGTTTGTTCATTTTGGGATATCAGGGATTGTGAATTGGGAGGACAAGGTTCTGCCTTGGTTTTCAAATCCCCAATGAGCCAGGAGCATGTTTTATCCTAGTTGTCCATCAGGAGGACATGTGGTGAGAGTTCAACATTTCACTGACTCGCGACAAAGAGGAAGTCAACAGAGGGAGCAAAGAGAAATCAAGATAGGTGAAATTGTGATTTAATCGCAATCATTGATTGAGGATATACTTGGACCGTTGATCGTCCAAGGGGGAATTATCGACATTTGAGTATCGGGAGTTGGGAGGACAAAAGTCCTTGACTTCCAGATGTCGATATGTGAAATGCAACGAGCGCCTTTGGGCTCAACCGATGATCACAAGACAGGGTTACATGAGGCCGAGATAAGGGAGGAGCCAGAGGACCATTAAGCTATAACTCAGGTTTCAGAACTTGAAGGAGTCGGGGGACTCAGCAATAGGTTTCGCAAGGCCATGAATTCTGAAGCTCCTTTTGGGATTAAGTCCTGTGGTCATTGGGAATGGTCATATGAGGGAGGAACTAAAGACCAATTATCCCATTCTGGGGTTCAAGGATTGTAGGAGTTAGAGGACCTCCACAAGAGGAGTCCCGAAGTCGCGAAACGCGACACACCCTTGGAGGAAAAGGGCCGGGGTCACATTAGTTGATCACATTGGTTGCAGAGGAGAAGGAACTAGTGTTTTCTAGGCCCCATTTCGTGGTTTGGGGATTCATATATTTTGGGTGTTGGGTTGGTATCACGTCAACACTCCCGAAGTCGCGATTTGTGAAAGACGCCTTTTGGCGTGGCCTGAGTTCATAGTGTTGTGGTCATGTGAAGGAAGGCTTGTGCATGGTGCAAGTTCACAGGTAGGGTTTTTGTGGAAGGACCTATGGATTTTTTCAAGGGTTCAAGCAGGGAACCAAAGGAGCCACTTTGGCTCATCAAAGGAAGAACGATCCTTGACCGAGAGGTCAGCAGACCCTGCCGAGGTAGAGTTAGGGGGTCTACATCAAAGTGATATCAGAGCTTGATTTATCTCAAGCAGAGAAGAAGGAGGTAAAGGATATAGTCTGATACCATCAATTGGTATCAGAGCCACTTTCTATCTATAGATTTTAGGCAGAGGGAGGCAGAGTAAGAAAAGAGAATACTCTGATACACACCATCAAAGTGGTATCAGAGCCAAGAATTTTTCTACAGATCATAGAAAAGGAAGAAAAGGAGAAGTTGGAGATGCTCTCAGTTGAAGAGTAAACAATAGACTTTCTAGGAGGGCAGGGAGAAGAAGACTATGACTACTGAAGGCCATGAACATGGTCCAAGATAAGACCACCAATAGAAAATTAAGGCTGAGATGGACAAAGAGCTCACTGAGGTGAGAGCACGAATGGAGAATCTTGCATTTAATATGCAACAGGATGCAAAAACACATTGGGTTTATTAGTGGCCCATGAAGAAGAAGGTAAAATGGTCGGTTCAAAAATTGTTGGCTAGAGGATAGCGAAGGTTGTTAAGAGGATGGATGAGGTATGTTGAAAGCCTCAGGAACACAAGGAAAGTGGTTCACGTCTGTGAGCTAGAAGCTGGAAAAAGCCTCAATGATGAGGAGAAGAGACCTAAGGAGGATCTCAAAGACTGTCAAGAGGGCAGTGGTGAAAACACATATTTTCAAGTGGGAAAAGAAGATAATATGAGCTCAGAGGTGAGTTCATATCATCAAGGAGAGATGATGAAGAAGGATCAGAAATGCATTCTGATCATTGGGGGAATTGAGGTATTCCTACCAAGAAGCCCATTTGGGGACGTAGCAAGCATTGCAAATGCAACAACAGAAGAAGGAAAACCTGTAGTGACTATCATAGAGGATAACATGGAGTAGATATTGATGTATGCCCCAGCAGCAGAAGAGCATGAAGTTAATATGCTCACTCCATGGAAGAAGGAGTTAGATATGTCGAAGGATTGGTTGAACCATCCAAAGCTAGTAGATGACTTCCATGAGAAGACAGTCATGCAAATTTTGGGAGAATAGCATTAAGAGAAATTGCTCGAAAATTTCAGCCAGGGAGATGAATAGATGATGACTGCGGCACCGAGGCATGCAACAGAAGATGAAGTAGAATTCCAGTCTAGGGAGCAGCTAGAGGAAGGTGGATTTAAACCAGTAGGAGAAATGACAGAATCTAGTCTGTCAAAGAAGGTGATTGAACAACAGGTCATTCAAGAAGAGTCTGCAGAGCTAAAATCTATAGCGGAGTGGCAATTCAAGGCCACCAGTCGACAAGGAGGAAGTGCAGTTGAGGAGACTACATAAGGAAATCCATCCATTGGAGAATATGGATGCGGTGATTGAGAATATAAGAAGGCTGATGTTGAGGTCAGTGCAAGAAGCAGTCAACAAGGAGAAGCTGAGCAAAAAGAAGCCTGCAATAGCAGCAAGGAAGAAGAAGCAACAACAACAACAACAACAAGGTAGCGGAGCATATGGATAGCTCCAAACAATAGTTTGGGATCCAGGTGGATTTCAACAACAAGGTTAGGAAGCTCATGAGCAGGAGCTCATGAATTTTTTTCACAGCAATGGATTATGATGCAAGAGCATCGCTCCAACTCATCAATGTGCTAGCTAGCCAACACATTCAACACACATTCAATGGAGGAGAGAGGAGCCAACCCTCTCATTTTCAAATTCAAAAATGTAATAACTATCGTAAGGTCGAAGAGCCATGAAGATGAATTTGTGCATGTAGTAGATAGAGTTGCCTTTAATGGTTGACAGGATGAGGATATCTAGATCCAATTAGGACTAGACAACCATTGATTGTAATTCAATGTAAATTAATGAGAGTAGGTGAGATGGAGGGAAGAGATCGAGGAGCCCCCTTTTGTAAAAAAGATATTTGTATCTAGATTGATTATTTAGTTGTGAGTTTTGAGAGAAATAAAAGAGGAAGCTGAGACTCTGTATCAGTACGAGCTTACCCAGATTGTAATAGGCATTATTATTAATACAAAGAGCAGTTTTTATTGTACTTGAGTCTTTGTGTGTTTATGCATTTGGATGTCTTTTTTGTGTGCTCATATATGTTGTAGATGTATTTTATATTTACATTTGCAGGGACAAACATAATTTGTTGCCTGTGGGTTCTTTAATTTCGATCTGGATTCTTTGTGGTTTCATGAAAGGGGTTGCATGACAGAGTACTGAGGACTATGTATGCCAGTGCAAGGAGTGCACATCTGAGTTCTGTGGAATTCAGGAAAAGACATGACATGAGGGTGCACTAGGGGAATCATAAACTCGAGAGAGAAGCCTCAAGGTTGTTGAACACCTTGGAGGTGATATTGTGCAGAGGAGGGCATAGAGAGAAGACATAAGCATGAAAGGTTCTGTAAATCTTTACCAGGAGGGCATCGAGCGTGTGAAAATATTTCACAGAAGGAACTCTATTTCGAGTTCTGAGATAAGAGAAGTGTTGCAAGAAAGACACTTATAGAATCATTGAACACTCTGTAGGCTCAACAAGGCGTTCTTGGAAATAAGTTTCCAATAGGGCACTTGCACCTCTTCGAGGGACAGAAGAGACAAAGACCTTTGAATTCTGAGCAATTGAAGCTCAAGGAGGATAAAATACCTGTGTAAGTAGTGCACCAGGCCAACATGCAACGAGGTGTTGAATGATATGAAGGTTAGTTAGGTGCAAGGAGAATGCGTAGAGTGAACTTATTTTAAGTTTGAAAAAGGTCAGGAGGTTGAGAGAAAGTGTTCCAGGAGGGGCACCAAAATTATTCTTAAGAAGACGGAGAGAAGGGCCGAGTGCCTTAGAAATAGAGTGAGGTTGAAAAGTTCAGCAAAGACAACATTCTTTGAATATAGACGAGACCCAAAGTCTATGGGCTCGTGGAAGAATCGAAGGTTGAAACTTTCGACACTTAGAAAATATTCCAAGGAAAAGAAGGAGCGAAAGCTCGGGAGGAGGAGCACAGCTATCATTGGATTGATACTGTGGAAGAATATGAACCATCAAATCTACGTCCAGGCACATAGGAGGGTGCATAAGGGAAGAGAAAATCTCGTCCTTCAGATCAGAGTGCAGAGGATAGATAGTCGTCATATCCAAAGGAAGGTGCACGAGGTTAACCTTATGTATGCAGAGGAGAATAGACTTGTCAAAGTTCCAATTAGATCAGAACTGTCCATCATCTCAGAGGACAAGTGGCAGCATATACAAGCGATCAGATATTTGGTCACTGGGAGTTTGGCAAGGAGGAGTTGTTAAAACTTCCGAATTGCAAAATTCCTAATTCAATCACAACCATTGGGTTGAGACAGACTTTGGGTCATAGATTTAGAACTTTAGTTCATTTTGGGATATCGCGGATCACGAATTGGGAGGACAAGGTTCTGCCTTGGTTTTCAAATCCCCGATGAGCTGGGAACCCATTTTATCTTAGCCATCCATCAGGAGGACACGTGGCAGGAGTTCAGTGTTTTGCTGACTCGTGACACAAAGGAGGTCAATGGAGGGAGCAACAATAACTTGGGATAGGAAAAATTATGATTTAATCACAACCATTGATTGAGGAGAGACTTGGACCATTGTTCATCCAAGGGGGAACTATCAGCATTTAGGTATCGGGAGTTGGGAGGATAGAATTACTTGACTTCCACATCGTCGATATGCAAAATCTGACGAGTGTCTTTGGGCTCAGCCGATGATCATAGGACATGGTCACATGAGGCCAAGATAAGGGAGGAGCCAGAGGACCGTTAAGCCCTAACTCGGGTTTCAAAACTTGAAGGAGTCAGGGGACTCAAGAATAGGTTTCATGAGGCCATGAATTCTGAAGCTCCTTTGGGAGTAAGGCTTGTGGTCCTTGGGAATAGTCACATGAGGGAGGAAATAAAGACCCGTTATCCCATTTCGGGGTTCAGGGATTGGAGGAGTTAGAGGAGATCCACAAAAGGAGTCTCGGAGTCACGAAACGCGATGCACCCTTGGAGGAAAAGGGTCTTGGTCATGTCAATTCATCACATTGTTTGCAGAGGAGAAGGAACTAGCATTTGTTAGGACCCATTTCGATGTTTAGGGTTTCATATATTTGGGGTGTTAGGTTGGTATCAGGTCAACACTCCCGAAGTCACAATTTGTGAAAGATGCCTTTTTCCATGGCCTGAGGTCATAGCTCCATGGTCATGTGAAGAAAGGCTCATTCCTGGTGCAAGTTTGCGCAAGTGGGGTTTTCGTGGAAGTACTTGTGGCTTTGTTCAAGGGTTCCAGTAGGGAACCAAAGGAGCCGCTTCGGATCATCATAGGAAGAATGATCCTTAATCGGGAGGTCAGCAGACCCTACCGAGGCAAAGGTAGGGGTTCTGCATCAATATCCCATGGGCCTGACAAACCACCTCTTCAGTCCAGTTCCAAAGATTTCCATGGTACAAGTACAAGTACAGGTGATGGTAGCATGAAAGTATGCATGACATCAATGTGATGAGGTGAGAATGATGATGGAATGATAGGAAAATGAAATAAGTCTCCCAAACTTATGTGCATGTTCCCAACTTGACATGTGTCATGTTGGTAACTACATGGGTCCCCTACATGGACCCACCACATGGTGATACATTCCCCCTTAGAGACCTAGGATAAAATGAATCATCCCGTCTTTAGACTTTAAACTTTAGAATTATTAATAAAATATTCATTTTTGGCTTAATATCCCTTAGATTATCCCCTTTCCTAGACTCTTATCCCCTCTTTCCCATTCTAGTGGAGTTTATCCACCCATACTCTTTTATCTAGTAGGTCTGCAGCAATGATGTGTTTTCATTAAAATATGAATGTGATTACATTGTACAAATATAGGCTCACTGTCCTTTTAGGTTTTGGCTCTCTAGCCTAATAATTATATAGGCATTGTGGTCTCAAAATACATATTTTTAAAGGCACTCTGCCCCCAAAGTATCTTGGCTCACCAGCCTATATGTACAATTAAATTATATTTACACTTGGGGTTCAAGCTAGGGGTATTACAAAAGACCTTAAGGAAGAACCAATTGATTTCCAATTGCAAAAATATGAGTTCGAGAAGATTTCCTTGATATATATTGGCCACATGATTCATGGAGGAGAGCTAAGAGTGGATCTAGAGAATATTGCATCCATCACCCAATGGCCTATTCCCACTAGTGTTACAGAAGTCAATAGTTTCATGGGAGCAACCAATATTTGAGAAAGTTCATTGTACACTTCTCCACAATAGAAACTCCATTTCATTCCTTGACCACCAAAGGAAATATATTTCATTGGGGCAAGCCACAAAAAACAACATTTAATAACCTAAATAAGAATATCGGTGATTCTTCGATCTTATCCATGCCAAATTTGCAGTGACCTTTTAAGCTAGAGATATATGCTTGTGGGTATGCATTAGGAGAAATAATCATACAAGGAGGAAGACCTGTGTGCATTCAGAGTTGTTTCATGGAGTAGTACTTGACTACCCCACGTATGATAAGGAGATATTTGTGATTTTACAAGTGGCGAAGAAGTGGAAACACTATCTCCTAGTGATGCATACCCCCTCCCACTCCTGGAGGTTGTGCGACCTACCGGTCTAAGGATCATTCACTTCAGGAGTTGAATCAGCTTGCAGGCTCTTTCTTAGCCCTCAAATTCACTACATATGCCTTAAAACTTCTTTCTGAATGAAAAATATGCCTTTCGGAGGTCCCTGAGCACAAGAAAATCCTACTCGGGAACCGCGGGCCAAAACCGTGGGATAATCCTCAAGTCTTCAAAGAATTTGGGACTTATGAGCTATTAAGCTTAGTGAGTCTCAACAAACTAGAACCTCAATCCTTCCAAACAACGAAGTGACAGAGCGTCGAACTATAGTAGGGATCAACGACTCACAACATCTGCACAAATCTAAGGTGGGGATCGATTTCAGGAATGTGGGATTTGGAAAATCTACCCATTCCAACACAAAATGCTACAAGAGATTCAAAATCTAGAGTAAATCAAATGTCTCTTGTTCTCCAATCAGATCGATGGTCGATATCCCACTTCACAATTTCTAGCTTCAGGGGTTTTCAAAGTTCCACTCCATAGTTCTTTCAGAGTGTCGAATCGACGAACACACATTGTAAGATATCAATAGTCTGCTCCCCCCCGTCAATCAACAACCATGACTAACTCTGGGATTCCAAGCTTTGATATTCCTGGGTGTCCAACACTATAAAACCTCTAGATAGTTGGACTAGAAAACTCATGGAGGACTTAGATCAATGGCCCTTACACCTTGACGGATGGACAACCTAGATTTTCTTCGGGCTTCAGGAGTTTGGGAATTCACTGAATGTGAACCCTTGTTCCTCCAAAATTCTGAAATGCCGAAGGACCTCTCCTTCCTCCATGTGTCCTCCTCCTGATCAACAACTAGGATGAATCCTGCCCTTTGGGACTTCATAAATCCTCACTCCCATAAACCTTTTGTTCCTTTTCCCTCGAAATACTAACTATTTGGACCTCTAGATCTATCGCCACATGTTCTCCTCTGATCGATGACTCATATCAACTATGGGATTTGAATCTTCGGAGGGATCAAACACTTATTTCCTTTGTTCTCTTGAACTTCTAGTTTTCTGTAGTCGACGATCTACTAATATGTGTCCTTGGGAATGGATGGCCATGATTTTCTTCGACCTTCAGGGATCCCGATTCCTCCACACTCCAAATCTCCCGAATGTGTAAATTCTGAAGGAATTCAAAGGTTAACCCTTGTGGAACTCCTCTATATCTGACAGTTGTCATTCTTCCTGTGAAATTCTGAATGAATCTCATTCGTTGATTTTTTATCCTCAATAACTCTTCCTTTGAGCTCGACTCGTGACTTCTATCGAATATGTGAAGTCTTAATGATATACAAGGTTAAACCTCAGGCCACTTCTCTTGATTTGAAGGTAACGAGAGATCTTGGATCCTCCCAAAACATAATCTTGTCCATTGATACTGAAAAAAATAATACTTCTGCCTCCTTAAGGATTTTGACGCTATCATTTCTGACATTTTATATTTGAGGTATTTCAAACCTCTGGCACACTCCTTACATCCTTTGGGCTTGTAGAGGATTTTTGACTTAGAGATTTTTCTGAAAATATCCTTTCTCACTCCTTGCACTTGTCTTCTCTATAACTTCTTCAACAATTCAACTAAGTGTTGGCCTAATGCACTCCTTGCATGGGTCTTCTCCATAATTTTCTCTCCATAGAGAAATTGTGTGCTCCTGCACTTCCTCTGTAAAACTTCACACTACCTCCTCTGATATTCTGAGTCAATCTTGACTCATCTTTCGCACTCCTTGTGGGCACTATGCACTCCTTGCACTAGAACTCTCAGAAGAGAAATAATTGAAACTTATGGAAACATCAAAGTTTTCCACACTTAACCATGAAAACCATACTCAGACACATAAAACATATAAAACAGATAAAATAGAAATAATTATCACATGTACTCAATGAACTTAGAAATAGAGAACACCATACATTTGGAATCAAATCTCTCTATTTGTATTCCTTCAACAAAGTATGTACATGGACTCATACAACTCTCTGCAACTCTCTTCATCATAATTCACAATAAACTTCAGCAACCTCATTTGGGCATAAAATACATATATTTATGCATGGAGGGGCTTCTCGAGCCTTCTCTCCTCACTACCTACTACTATCACATCAAATTCAAAACATCCTACTCCTAGGCTAGTTATGAATTCATGATCATTTACAATATGGATAGGGATTGATGCTCAACATCTGTACAATTCTCCCTATACGTTAAAGAAACTACAATCCGCTAGGATATCTTGGAATGGATTCACTGTCCAAACATTTAAAGTTCAGTAATTACATCCTTTTCATAAATTCAAAATTCAAAAAGGTGATTCCTCCTTTGAGAATCCAAATCAACTCCTATATACACACTGGATAATGTGTTGTCCTCCATCCTGGCTTCCTTTTAATGTTGATGGTGATGCTCCTGCATCATACTCCTCAGGATAAAAGTTCATGGACTCATGTCCATGATTTCCTACACTCTCTTTCCATGCTTTTGAATGTCTACTTCACCTATCCAATTGGAATCTTCTTTTGGATGGCCTTTCCACTTAACCAGATATTCAAGATAAACCTTTCTTCAGGTCTTCTTTGAAATCCTTTCATCTAAGACCTTCTCGATTGTAACTTCTCTGCTACATGCATATGTTTTTTCCACTAAATTTATTTGTGGTCATTTGTTTCTCTTGTGTCATTCACCCTGTAAGGATATAAGTATGCTACATTAAAGATTGGCGATATTCCAATATTCTTTGGTAACTCAATCTCATAAGAATTTGTAGCAAATTTTCATAGGATCTTAAAAGGTCCTATCTTCTTCATCTTCAACTTGTTGTATTTTCCTTTTGGAAATATTTCCTTCCTCAAGTGTGCTATAACTTGATCTCCCACTTCAAAACTCACTTCTCTTCTTTTCTAATCTTCTCTGCTTTGTATTTTTTACTTGTCTGCTACAATTGTCCTTTACTCTATTCATGCAATTTCTACATCTCTACAGCAAAGTCTTATAATCCTGTGCTTCAAAACTCACTCTGTCCCAAATCTCTCAACTCTGAAATTCCCCTCGAATGCATTCTGTATACTACATAAAATGGAATTTTCCCAGTGATTTTGTTTGGTGAATCATTGTACGCAGACTCTGCTTGTGGTAGAATTCGATCCCACTAACTATGATGTGTGGTGACCAAACTCCTCATCAAATTCCCTAGACTCTGATTTACCAACTCAGTTTTTCCATCTATCTGAGGGTGATATGTTGAAATGAAGGAAAAGTTTGTCCCTAGATTCTTCCACAATGTTCTCCAAAAATTTCCTACAAATTTTTTATCTCTGTCCAAGACAATACTTCTGGGCAATCCATGTAATCTCACAACCTCTTTGAAAAACAGATTTGCTATATGAGTATCATCATTGGTTTTCTGACATGGTATGAAATGTGCCATTTTTTAGAATCTGTCAACTGCTACAAAGATAGAATCATTCCCTCTCTGGGTCCTTGGTAATCCTAGAACAAAATCCACGCTTATACCATCTCAATGCATGTCTGGAATAGGTAATGGATGATAGAAATCAGTGTTTTGCTATCTTCCTTTTGCATACTGGAAAATTCTTCATTTGTTTACAAATTTCTTCACTTCAGATCTCATACCTAACCAATAGTATGAGGAACTCAGTTGTGCATATGTTTTTTCATGGCCAAATTGTCCTCCCAAGCCTCCACTATGCTTCTCTTTCAACAAGTTGTCTCTCATTGAGCACCTAGGAATACATAATTTTCTTCATTTGAATAAAAATCCATCTTGAATTAAATACTCCATCCATGGGATTATGTCCCTTATCAAAGGGTTTGCAAAGGCTTCTTTAATCTTCTTTAAAATGTAAGTCTTCTTGATACATCCCCTTAAGGTGTTCAAACCCTAAGATCTCCACTTGAAATTCCTGCCTAATCAGACATCTCCTACTCAAAGAATATGCAACCTTATTTGCACTCCCACTAATATGTTTGATGAGAAAAGTAAAATTATGCATGAATTCTACCCATTTTTCATGTCTTTGATTCAACTTCTCCTGTGTGGTTATAAATTGTAAAAGCTTGGTTATCACTATGCAACACAAAATCTTTGGGAATAAGATAATGTCTCCACTTATTCAAAGCTTGAATTATTGCATAGAACTCTTTATCATGTGTGGAATACTTCTTCTTGAAATCATTCATCTTCTCACTGAAATAAGCAACAGGTTTGTTTTCTTGACTCAATACTGCTCCAACTGCTACTCCATAGCATCACACTTTACCTGGAAAATATTCATAAAATATGGCAGAACTAGGATTGGTTGTTCTATTATTTTAGCCTTTAATGCTCTGAATCCTTTTTCAAGTTATTCTATCCAATTGAAAGACTTTTTCTCTTTCTTTATGGTGTCCAGTATAGGTGCACAAATACTACTAAAATTTCGGATACTTCCTATAAAAACTTGCTAATCCATAAAAACTTCTTACCTTGAATACACTCCTCGGAGATGGCCAATCTCTGATTGCCTTCACCTTTTCCGGTTCATCTTCAATTTATTCAAAGAGATCACAAAACCCAAATATGTGAGCTCTATTTTCATGAAAGAACATTTCCTCAAGTTTTTTAATAGCTTCTCCTGTTGTAAACTCTTCATCACTAATGTCAAGTTCCTTAAGTGCTCTTATTTAGTTTTACTGAAGACTAGGATATCATCCAAATATACAATAAGAAACTTACCTATGAAATCCTTTAGTACTTCATTCACCAAGCTCATGAATGTTCTTGGGGCATTTTTTGAGCCAAATGACATAACAATCCACTCATAGAATCCTTCATTTTTCTTGAATGTTGTCTTCCATTCATCTCCCTCTCTCATTCTTATCCGATGATAGCCACTTTTTACGTCTATCTTGGAAAAATAACTTTATCCACTTAAGAAATACATCAAATCATCCATTATGGGTAAAGGAAATATATACATGATGTTGATCTTGTTGATGGCCCTAGAATATGTGCACATTCTCTAATCTCCATCGTTTTTTGGACTCAACACAGTTGGTATTCCGCATGGACTCAAACTTTCCCTGACCAAACCTTTATCCAACAATTTTTGGACTTGATTATTGACCTCTTCATTCTCTTGAGGTGTCAACATGTATTCTTTTTTATTTGGAAAACTTGCTTTTGGAATAAGGTCAATGTGTTGACTGATACTCTTGATGGGTGGTAAAGAATGAGGTAATTCATCTACCATGATATCAAAAAAATTATCCAATAATTTCTGAATCTCCGCAGGTAGATCATCCATATAAATGTTCGTAAGGATGACTTTGGGTTTTCTTACCACATGAAACTGCATTTCCTATTCCTTCTTGACTTCATTCAGTATTTCCTTCCCACTCATGAGAAGTATGCTAGAACTAGCTTCTCCTTTCACTCCTTTGTCTTTTATTGGAAACAACATGTGCTTGCACCCATTCTTTTCAAGAGTTTAAGTGTTCCTTCTCCCATGATGTATCGCATTCATGTAATATTTCCAAGGTCTTCCCAACAAAACTGAAAAACATCCATGGGCATTATATCACACAAAATTTCATCTTCATAACCTCCTATCTTAAATTCAACTTTACATTGTCGACTTACCATCACTTGGTGTCCTTTCTGCAGACACAATACCTTGTATGGGTTTGGGTGTGCAGTTGTCTCCAACTTCAACTTTTACATCATCTCTATGGACACTATATTGTTAGTACTCCCACTGTCTATAATTACTTTGCATACTATGTCTTTAGCCTTGCAAGCAGTCCTAAACAAACTGTTTCTCTAAATTGTCTCATTTTCCTCCTTCTCTGGTTTTATGAGAATTTTTCTCACCATGCGGGACTTTCATTCCTCTTCTATTTTTTCCTCCACATTCCTCTTTTGTTATTCTAAAATGTGATCTTATCCACTTCCTTCTCTCTTCTTCTCGGGACATTCCCAAGACATATGCCATGTCTTTCCACATGCATAGAATTTTATATCTCCTCCTCTGCCTCTTCTTCTTCCTCGAAGAAAATAATCCTTCCACCATAATGTCCCTCTATGGAACTTCCTCCCTTCTCTATATGGATATGGCACTTTCCAGCTTCTAGTTTAGGTTTCTGGAATTTCTCTCTAACTATTCCTCAACCTCTGTTTGGGGATTTTCCTCTATTATGTTGGATTTTCTTCCTAGCCAATTTCTCCTAATATTTCAGGACTACTTGATAAGAATCCTCCATTGTTATCATATTCATCATACCAATCTCATCATGGATTTCATACCTCGGGCCATTTATGTACCTGGTAGATTTCTCTTCATCATTCTCTTGATGTCCTTCTCTAATTTTTAGCCTTTAAAACTCTTCGGTGTATTCCTTTACTAACAAACACTTTTGTATTAGATTCTGTAAGTTCCTAAACATGTTTATATGATAGTCCTTGGGTATGAATTTATCTTTTAATTTATACACCATTCTATCCCAACTTTTAATTTTATTCTTACATTTGCATCTTCTGTCGACTTGCAGCTCATCTCACCATATCACTGCATGTCCCTCTAGTATGTTAAAATCATTCTTCACTTTCTTT